>JAGWEN010001617.1:0-21459 GCA_018703685.1 Orius laevigatus
TCCTATGTATTATATAACTTCATTTACATTCGTTATAAATTTTTATTGTATTTATTAAAAGTTTTTTTAAACAATCGTTTTCATTGATTCTAGAATGTCGACCCTTAATTACTTGAAAGAATGGCTGAAGAAACCTTTTATTCCCTGGAATAATGTCTTATGGTGTAATTTGATTCTTTTTATCACCTTGTAAGAAAATATTCATTTAAAAGAATGGCCATAGGTAGACCAGGGGCGGACTGGGACCTTAGGGTGTAGGTGGGTTTTCAGTTAAGAGGGGGCAGAAAATTGGCTTTTAGAAAAATATTTCAGCAAGAACAGAGGGGTTCCCAAACTTTTTACAAAAGTTGATTTTGCTCTTATTTTCTTTTTTGCTCTTATAACCATGATTTGGAGGTTTTTGACAAAAAATTGTCAATTTAATGTTGATTTTGAGGTTTTGACGAAAATTAGGCTTTAAAAATGTTGATTTTGAGGTTTTTCACGAAAATTTGCCTTTTTAAATGTTGATTTTGAGGGTTTTGTACGAACATTAGGCTTCATAAATGTTGATTTCGAAGTTTTTGGACGAAAATTAGGCTTCATAAATGTTGATTTCGAGGTTTTAAACCAAAATTAGGCTTTTTAAATGTTGATTTTGAGGTTTTTGGACGAAAATTAGGCTTCATAAATGTTGATTTTATAATCGATAATTTATTAGAAAATTTGGCTTTATAAATGTTGATTTTGAGGTTTTTCACGAAAATTTTGCTTTTTAAATGTTGATTTCGAGGTTTTTGGACGAAAATTAGAAATGCTGATTTCGAGGTAATAAAATTGGGCTTTACAAATGTTAATTTAGAGGTTTTTGACGAAAATTTGCCTTTTTAAATGCTGATTTTGAGGTTTTTCACGAAATTTTGGCTTTTTAAATGATGATTTCGAAGTTTTTAGACGAAAATTAGGCTTCATAAATGTTGATTTCGAGTTTTAACTTCTCAAGAGAAGTTATTGCAATACCGTCGGATTCGGGTTTTTGGGGAAGGGTCTTCCAGACCCCCTAGGGTCAAACTGACTTTTGATCTTTGTCGGACATGACTTTGTCTGTGGTGCCGGCCGTCCGGCCGTCCGTCCGTCCGTCCGTCCGTCCGTCCGTCCGTAAGTCCGTCGCCTTTTTTCCGGAACACTTCACGGCCACAATTTTCATCCGATTTTCACGAAATTTTCACACAATCTTCCTTTCGTGGTTATCTTGAAAGTGACGAGAGCGATTTTTGAAATTCGACAAAATGGCGGAGATATGTCTGTCTAAAGTTTGCAAAATGTGCTACGGGCTTTCTACCGGTCCGATCTTCCCAAATTTTAACCAAATAATCTTCACGTGATCCCGATTAAATTTCATTAACTAATTAGGTAATTAATTATGTAAAAAGTTAATAGGTAATTATGACTAATTAACTTAATTTTCCCATTTTCATAATATTATCGCCAAATTCAAGCTATGATTGAAAAAAAAATTCAAAAATTAATTAATTATTTAATTAACTAATTAGGTAATAATAATGTGTATAAGTGAAATTAGTCCCATTTTTCACAAATTATCACCAAATTCAAGTTATGACTGAAAAAAAATTTTTTTTTCTATAATTAATTAATTAACTAATTAAATAATTATAATGTGTTTGGGTGAAATTTATGGATCCCCCGAAATCTGTAGACCTTTGAGAAAGTTCGTGTCTCTGGGCAAGCTCCAGGACCAATACTTTTTTTTTAGCGGATTTTACCAAAATAAGGCTTTTTAAATGTTGATTTTGAGTTTTTGGACGAAAATTAGGCTTCTTAAATGTGCGATTTTATAATCGATAATTTATTAGAAAATTTGACTTTTAAATGTTGATTTTGAGGTTTTTTGACGAAAATTAGGCTTCATACATGTTAATTCCGAGGCTTTTTTAAATTTTTTAACTTTCTCAATTTTTTACCAAAATTGGGCTTTACAAATGTTGATTTCGAGGTTTTTGAAGAAAATTTGGCTTATAAATATTGATTTTGAGATTTTTTTTTGTGACGAAAATCAGACTTCATACATGTTAATTTCCTGTCCCCCCCCCCGGGCCAGTCCGCCCCTGACTTTGACCCTTGATTCTCTAGAACTGGACTTTTTTCCTTTCTTAACCTGAAAGAATGAATTCATGAGGACTTTGACCCTTTAATCATATTTTCATAGAATTGCTTTACGTGAACTTTATACCTTTATTGACATTCCATAGGCTTTTGAGACAGAAAGGGCATTCTTTTGTATTTGAGCAACACTACCAAGTAATTTTTTCATCAAAAAGGGTCAAAGTCCAAAAAAAAATTTAGTTGGCCAGCCTGTTTTACATCACTGGTTGAGCACACCCAACTGAATAACCTCCTTTGATTTCGTGTTGTGATTGACTGATTAGTTTGACACAGTATATAAGTATTTGTGGTTTGACATTTCAATTTTAACGATGGAAACGGTAAGCAACCTCTTTTAAATGATCAAAATATAATGTTTACGTGTTTTTAAACGGTTTTTAGATGGATGCGAGTAATTCTGAGAGTGAAAATGACGAATTTGTCTGCCCAACGTGTTCTTGTTCTTTTTCGAATTACGAGGAGCTCGAAAAGCATCAGTCCGAAAATCACGAGTCCTTCACGTGTAGTCTATGCGGTCTAGTCTGTACTGACGAATCCAATTTAAAGGAGCACCTAAATTCGCATAAAGGCGAAGAATTAAAATGCGGCTTATGTGAGTTTCGCTCTATAGAAGAGATCGAATTCAAAGAACATATTCTAAGCGAGCACAAAGGTGAAGAATCGTATGCATTCTGTGAGGTCGATTTGAAAGAACCGGAGGTGAAAAAAGAGCGGAAAAAGAGGGTCAGGTCTGATCGGAAAGAGAAGAAATATTCATGTTCTTACTGCGAATTCCGATGCTACTATCCAAGCGAATTGAAGTTTCATATAAGGACTCATACAGGAGAGAAGCCTTATTCTTGTCAGTATTGCGATCAGAGCTTTATCGCCGGAAGTATCTTAAAGAAGCATGAAAGAAGGCATACGGGCGAGAAACCGTATGCTTGTACTCAATGCGATTATCGATCTTCGACAAGAAGTAGCATGAAAACGCACGAAAACGTCCATTCGGGAGCGAAGCCTTTTATGTGCAACCGATGCGAATTTAGGACTTCAAGAATCGACGTTTTAAAAAACCATGAAAAAACCCATTCCGAGCATAACTGCACTCAATGCGAGTTTAAAACTTACAACCTGAAATCGTTAAAAATGCATCTGAAGACTCATTCGGACCGAAAACTGTTTCTCTGTACGAAATGCGAGTATGTCTCTCATTGCCGTTCCAACTTGAGGAAACACGAGAAGCTTCATTCGGGCGAAAAGCCGTTCGCTTGCAACTGGTGCGACTTCCGCTGCGCGAGTCGTGGCGATTTAAACAAACATGTCAGCACCCATACTGGCGATAAGCCGTTCTCGTGCAGCTTTTGTAATTTCAAAGCTAATCGACCTTATATCATAAGGAATCATGAGAAAATCCATTCGCAGTCTTCAGCCGAACAAAGTGCTACCGTCTAGCTACTGTGATTGGTAAGTTTAAATTCTTATACCTCAACCACATTACCTTACGTAAAGTTCAAAATACCTCTGTTGGTCCATGATAGGTCCACCACTTTATTACCCTCAATAACACAATTACCCATGACATCCAATACTCTGTGCCATACTGATATAATTCAATACCTGATTACCCCTCAATACCCTGATTACCCCCTCCCATCACCCCTCAATACCCTGATTACCCTGATTACCCCTCAATACTCTGGTTACTCCCATTACCTGTCAATACCCTGATTACTTCCCATTTCCCCTCAATACCCTGATTACCCCCTTACCCACCCCTCAATACCCTGATTACCACCCTTACCCACCCCTCATTACCCTGACTACCTCCCATTACCCCTCAGCACCCTGATTACCTCCCATTACCCCTCCAGCGCCCAGATTACCTCCCATTGCCCCTCAATACCCTGATTACCTCCCATTGCCCCTCAATACCCTCATTACTTCCCATTACCCATCAATACCCTGATTACTTCCCATTACCCATCAATACCCTGATTACTTCCCATTACCCATCAATACCCTGATTACTTCCCATTACCCATCAATACCCTGATTACCACTCAATACCTCCCATTACCCATCAATACCCTGATTACCACTCAATACCTCCCATTAACCATTAATACCCTGTGATTACCTCCCATTTCCCTTCAATATCCTAATTACCTCCTATTACCCACCCTTCAATACCTTGACTACCTCCAATTACCCCTAAATACCCTAATTACCTCCCATTACCCCTCTAAACCCAGATTACCTTTCATTGACCCTCAATGCCCAGATTACCTCCCATTACCCCTCTATACCCAGATTACCTCCCATTACCCCTTTATACCCAGATTACCTCCCATTACCCCTTTATACCCAGATTACCTCCCATTACCCCTCTATACCCAGATTACCTCCCATTGACCCTCAATGCCCAGATTACCTCCCATTACCCCTCAACACCCTGAATACCTCCCATTACCCCTCAGCACCCTGATTACCTCCCATTTCCTTTCAATATCCTAATTACCTCCCATTACCCCTCTATTCCCAAATTACTTCCAATTGACCCTCAATGCCCAGATTACCTCCCATTACCCCTCTATACCCAGATTACCTCCCATTGACCCTCAATGCCCTGATTACCTCCCATTACCCCTCTATACCCAGATTACCTCCCATTGACCCTCAATGCCCAGATTACCTCCCATTACCCCTCTATACCCAGATTACCTCCCATTGACCCTCAATATCCTGATTACCTCCCATTACCCCTCTATACCCAGATTACCTCCCATTGACCCTCAATGCCCAGATTACCTCCCATTACCCTCAATGCCCAGATTACTCCCATTGACCCTCAATACCCTATTACTTCCCATTACCCCCTCTCATACCCAGATTACCTCCCATTACTCCTCTATATCCTGATTACCTCCCATTACCCCTCTATACCCAGATTACCTCCCATTGACCCTCAATATCCTGATTACCTCCCATTACCCCTCTATACCCAGATTACCTCCCATTACCCCTCTATACCCAGATTACCTCCCATTGACCCTCTATACCCAGATTACCTCCCATTGACCCTCAATGCCCAGATTACCTCCCATTACTCCTCTATACCCAGATTACCTCCCATTGACCCTCAATATCCTGATTACCTCCCATTACCCCTCTATACCCAGATTACCTCCCATTGACCCTCAATGCCCAGATTACCTCCCATTACCCCTCTATACCCAGATTACCTCCCATTGGCCCTCAATACCCAGATTACCTCCCATTACCCCTCTATACCCAGATTACCTCCCATTGACCCTCAACACCCTGATTACATCCCATTACCCCTCTATACCCAGATTACCTACCATTGACCCTCAATGTCCTGATTACCTCCCATTACCCCTCTATACCCAGATTACCTCCCATTGACCCTCAATGCCCAGATTACCTCCCATTGACCCTCAATGCCCAGATTACCTCCCATTACCCCTCTATACCCAGATTACCTCCCATTGACCCTCAATATCCTGATTACCTCCCATTACCCCTCTATACCCAGATTACCTCCCATTACCCCTCAATACCCTGATTACCTTCCATTACCCCTCTATACCTTGATTCCACCCATAACCCCTCGAATGCCCTTTTCACATTCATTTACCCCTCAATATCCAAATCAGTACAACAATTGCTGCCCCTTTTCTATTATATTTGCTACCCAAAATGACCAATAATTAAACGTCTTTCGAATCGTGTAGCCGGGTACGTTTTTTTTTCTTTTCTGGTGGGGCGAGCGCGTCTCTAAGAAGGGAGAGTTTTCGAAGCGTGCTTCACCCAAGAAAGAAGCGGTAAAGAGCCCCTTTCAGTCGACTATCAACATCTTGGCTATGCACTCTCGTCTTAAACCGCATCTTCTTCTCTTTTTAAGTTCGTGCGGTTACGTATTTACGCTCCCGCTTTCGGATTGCCCTTGCCCTGGAGGTATTCAATGCTTTTTATTTTATTTATACCCTCTAATTTTCACAGAACGATTTAACACCGAAAAATACACTTTTTCCCTACCTATGTCTATGTTCATACTGCAGCATCTTATCACTGTACTCGTTAGGCATTATCAAGTATTTCACCCTTAAAAATTGACTTGATTCTTTGTGAAAAATCATTAACTAACAACCGAATCATGCTCCTTGACATTCGTTTCTGATGATTTGATCGATGATATTTTGCATCCGGGCTCAAATCTTAATCGACAGATTCTCACAAATTAAGTGGAAAACCTTATTTTTTCTTGTATGTGTTTTATCGACTCTTTTGGAGAACTCACTTGACCGATATTCTAGTTAAATAGTCAGAAAACCACTTCATTTTACGCATTATTGCCTTTTATCCGCCATCTCCTTCTATAGGAATATTAGTTCTCGTAAATGATACCCTTTAAACTTGCAATCAATTTCGTTGAAATCGTAAAAGTAACGTCTCTATTAGGACCAATTTTGACGCCATATTTGGTAAAAGTAATCAAAGTCTTCTTTTGGCAGTCTCGGAAATCGAGGTTTTTGCCCTACTCGAGTACGAGTCTCGCCACGTTACGTTTTCCCAGATCCGTGCTGCAATTTTGAATTTTTAGGGTTTTGAGGTAGAAAAGAGTGTACTAAAGGTTTTAGCTATCTCCGAAAAAATAGAATAATCTTATTCTTCGATTTGCTCCCGAACTTATGAACCGATTTTCGATTTTTTGGTCTCGTTTTTTCTAATATTTTTTGAAGATACTCCTAATGGAGTCGAATTTGATTTTTTTAAATTTATACAAGAAATAAAATAAAAAATCTGGAAAAATATTTTTTTGGAGCACATTAGTTCGGCATTTAAAAATCAACGAAATTAAAAAAAAATTGTTTAAAAACTTTGAGTAGAACCGGAGATAATCGGAGAATACTAAAACCGGGGCTTTTGGACACTCTTAAAAATGACAGAGAAAGCAATAGAGGTTGAATTAGATTTTGTTGACATATTTTAAAGGTACAAGCGGCTGAAAAGGGTGTTTTCTTGCCCAAAAACGGTCGAAATCTGGCTGAAAAGGGTTTTTTCCTGTCAAAAAAACGTTCAAAATCTGGCTGAAGAGGGTCTTTTCTTGTAAAAACGTTCAAAATCTGGCTGAAGAGGGTCTTTTCTTGTAAAAACGTTCAAAATCTGGCTGAAAAGGGTCATTTCCTGTCCAAAAAACGGTCAAAATCTGGCTGAAGAGGGTCTTTTCTTGTCAAAAACGTTCAAAATCTGGCTGAAAAGGGTGTTTTGTGTCCAAAAACGGTCGAAATCTGGCTGAAGAGGGTCTTTTCCTGTACAAAAAAACGTTCAAAATCTGGCTGAAAAGGGTGTTCTCTTGTCCAAAAACGGTCGAAATCTGGCTGAAGAGGGTCTTAGTAAAATATAGGAGTTGGCAAAACTGCTAAGCAATTTTTGGGCACTTAAAAACCAACGAAATCAGTTAAAATCAATGCTTCAAATAAGTTGGTAAAACTGACTTTTTATTGGGACATCGAAAGCGCTGAAATCAGGGTAAATTTCAAATTAAGTTGGCAAAACTGCAAAACGATTTTGATAGATGATATCGCTTTTTTTACATCCAAACCTGACAAATTCGTTTTTTTCTTTTACTTTCACAATTTACAAAATGACAGGGAAAGTAATAGAGGTTGAATTAGATTTTGTTTACATATTTTAAAGGTACAAGCGCGTTGTAGTAATTTGTAGTCGTTTATTTAAAATAGAGCGTAGGTCGATAAAATGAGTGACGATTGGACCTCCCAGAGTTCAAATCCTTCTCTCGATAGAGATGAAAGCTTTGATCGGTTTTGACAGTCGAAAACACGAAAATCACTTCTTTTATTCGTATAATTTCGTGATGGAAAATGCTCGGTCATCCTTCCTACCGTGACAAAAACATCTTTATATGTCGCAGGACAGTTATCAAGGCTCAGTGTTATTTTTTTCTCTTTCGCCATTTTTTCTCCGTTTCTTTCTTCGTTACGTGAAAGTCTTAAGGGAAGGTTTTGAATCGGAAATTGGGCGAGAAAATAGAGCGGACCATTGTTGACGTTTTGCTAAAGAGTTGGACAATTTTTTCTCTTTTCGTTCCTTAACGTTTTTATCTACTAAACGATTTCACAACGTAATTAAGCGTTAATTAATAGGTTGGACCTTAAACAAAGACAAGAAAGTGATAATGAGTTGATTCTCTTGGATACTGAAAGTGAAAAAAGATTCCAACTTTTTTTGTTGAAAGTGAATTTTTCGTAATTAGACATTATCCACCATTGAGCCTTCCATGTTTTCATTTTGCGTACACCAAGGCTTTTCAATTTTTGTCAACAATTGTAGAACATAGTAAACATGTAAATATTCTGTCCGTGAAATTTCGAAGTTTTGTTTGGAGTGGTACCTAGTTTTAAAATATGGCTGATAACGGTCTTTTCGTGTCCGAAAACGGTCGAAATCTGGCTGAAGAGGGTCTTTTCTTGTCAAAAACGTTCGAAATCTGGCTGAAAAGGGTCTTTTCCTGTCCAAAAACGGTCGAAATCTGGCTGAAGAGGGTCTTTTCCTGTCAAAAACGGTCAAAATCTGGCTGAAGAGGGTCTTTTCTTGTCAAAAACGGTCAAAACCTGGCTGAAAAGGGTCTTTTCCTGTCCAAGAAGCAGTCAAAATCTGGCTTAAGAGGGTCTTTTCTTGTAAAAACGTTCAAAATCTGGCTGAAAAGGGTCTTTTCCTGTCCAAGAAACTGTCAAAATCTGGCTTAAGAGGGTCTTTTCTTGTCAAAAATGTTCAAAATCTGGCTGAAAAGGGTCTTTTCCTGTCCAAGAAACGGTCAAAATCTGGCTGAAGAGGGTCTTTCCTTGTAAAAACGTTCAAAATCTGGCTGAAAAGGGTATTTTCTTGTCCAAAAACGGTCGAAATCTGGCTAAAGAGGGTCTTTTCTTGTCAAAAACGTTCAAAATCTGGCTGAAAAGAGTGTTTTGTGTCCAAAAACGGTCGAAATCTGGCTGAAGAGGGTCTTTTCTTGTAAAAACGTTCAAAATCTGGCTGAAAAGGGTCTTTTCCTGTCCAAGAAACGGTCAAAATCTGGCTGAAGAGGGTCTTTTCTTGTCAAAAACGTTCGAAATCTGGCTGAAAAGGGTGTTTTCTTGTCCAAAAACGGTCGAAATCTGGCTGAAAAGGGTCTTTTCTTGTCAAAAAGGGTCTTTTCTTGTCAAAAAGGGTCCACACCTGTGTTATCTCTTTGGACTAATATCATCCTAGAAATGCGTCAAAAGACCGCTTGAAAATCTTTAAAATGCGTAAAATCACGCACATTACATACCATGTGGTCAACCTAACCTACCGATCAGTTTTGCCAACCTAACCTTATGCTAAAGCCATGATTTTATCAGATTTAAGTGCTTTTGCAGAAAAATTCTTCCATCAATTTAGCCAACTTAACGTAAATTTTAGTTCTTTCGATATGGCCAAAAATCGTCCATCAGTTTTGCCAACCTAACCTCAGCTAAAGCCTTGACAGGTCAGCTCTGGTCCCAGAATTGTAGCTAGAAAGTAGAATTTCGTTGCAGAAAGAATGGGCCTGTTAATTAGTCCTGTCGGATTGAAGGTTTCACGTTAATTCCCATTCTCGTTGTCTTTCATCGAGATAAGTTGACTCTTGATTATCTTATGGCGAACCTAGAACGAAATAACCCCTTGTCTATTTCGCCGATTCAAACTAAAAAGTAGAAATTTGACTATAAACTCGTTTTTTCCCAGTCCAAAATAGAAGCCGGTTTTCAATAGCACATCCGTGGAAACGTATTTATTACGTGATCTTGTTTTCAAAACTTCGACGATAGGAAAAAAAATGTCTAATCGAAAAAAAGAAGAGAAAAACCGTCTTTTACCGACTTTCTCCTTTTTTTGAGCTATGTATAGCTATTATAATTATTAAATTAAAGGTTTCTAAAATTTGTTTCGCTCATTTGTAATAGTTTTATTCTCTTTAAAAACTCCACTCGTAATTAAAAGCAATCACCCTGAGTGTAATTAAAAGGTTGTAAAATGTGTCATTTTTACTTTCCTTCGATTTTGTGTTCCGGAGCTTTATAGGCAAACTTGATTTGTGCTCTTGATCATCATAGGAAGGTGACAATGGGGGGAAAAGACAAAAATCAAGCCGTGGATCACAAAACGAATTTGGTCAGTACTGTAGCTTTTGGGCTCAAACCGACTTAAAAGAACCTTTAAGAACGAAGAAGACAAATTTCGTACCTTATTTGACGTAAAAGAATCGTTCAGGGAAAATTTGAACCTTTATTTGGCTTAAAACACCCTTTTTAGACAAATTTTGAACCTTATTTGGCTTAAAACAACCTTTTTAGACAAATTTTGAACCTTATTTGACTTAAAATACTAAAAAACCCTTTTTAGGGACACTTTGAACCTTATTTGAGTGAACTATCTTTTTTAGGGACACTTTGAACCTTATTTGAGGTAAACTACCCTTTTTAGACATATTTTCAACCTTATTTGACGTAAAATACCCTTATTAGGCAAATTTTGAAACCCTTATTTGTCGTAAAAGAACCTCTTAGAAAAACTTAGAACCTTATTTGACTTAAAATACTAAAATACCCTTTTTAGGGACACTTTGAACCTTATTTGACGTAAAATACCTTATTAGACAAATTTTGAACCTTATTTGTCGTAAAAGAACCTTTTAGAAAAACTTTGAACCTTATTTGACTTAAACTACTAAAAAACCCTTTTTAGGGACACTTTGAACCTTATTTGACGTAAAATACCCTTTTTAGGCATATTTTGAACCTTATTTGACGTAAAATACCCTTATTAGACAAATTTTGAACATTATTTGTCGTAAAAGAACCTTTTAGAGAAACTTTGAACCTTATTTGACTTAAAATACTAAAAAACCCTTTTTAGGGACACTTTGAACCTTATTTGAGGTAAACTACCCTTTTTAGACATATTTTGAACCTTATTTGATTTAAAATACCCTTTTTAGACAAATTTTGAACCTTATTTGTCGTAAAAGAACCTTTTAGAGAAACTTTGAACCTTATTTGACTTAAACTACTAAAAAACCCTTTTTAGGGACACTTTGAACCTTATTTGACGTAAAATACCCTTTTTAGGCATATTTTGAACCTTATTTGACGTAAAATACCCTTATTAGACAAATTTTGAACCTTATTTGTCGTAAAAGAACCTTTTAGAGAAACTTTGAACCTTATTTGACTTAAAATACTAAAAAACCCTTTTTAGGGACACTTTGAACCTTATTTGAGGTAAACTACCCTTTTTAGACATATTTTGAACCTTATTTGACTTAAAATACTAAAATACCCTTTTTAGAGAAACTTTGAACCTTATTTGACGTAAAATACTTAAATACCCTTTTTAAGGAAACTTTGAACCTTAATTGACTTAAAATACCCTTTTTAGACAAATTTTGAACCTTATTTGACGTAAAATACCCTTGTTAGACAAGTTTTGAACCTTATTTGTTGTAAAAGAACCTTTTAGAGAAACTTTGAACCTTATTTGGGGTAAAATACCCTTTTTCGACTAATTTTGAACCTTATTTGACTTTAAAAAACCTTTTAGGGAAACTTTGAACCTGATTTGTCCTAAAATACTAAAATACCCATTTTAGGGACACTTTAAACCTTAATTGACGTAAAATACCCTTTTTAGACCAATTTTGAACCTTATTTGATGTAAAAGAACCTTTTAGGGAAATTTTGAACCTTATTTGACGTAAAAGATCTTTTTTAGACAAATTTTTAACTTTATTTGAAGTAAAAGAACCTTTTGGGGAAAATTGGTACCTTATTTGACGTAAAATACCATTTTTGGCAAACCTAGAACCTTATTTGACATTAAAGACAAATTTTGAACCTTATTTGACGTAAAATACCATTTTAGGCAAACTTAGAACCTTATTTGACGTAAAATACCCTTTTTAGACAAATTTTTAATCTTATTTGACGCAAAAAGAACCTCTTGGGGAAAATTTGTACCTTATTTGACGTAAAATACCATTTTTGGTAAACTTAGAACCTTATTTGAAATTAAAGACAAATGTTGAACCTTATTTGAGGTAAATACCCTTATTAGACAAATTTTGAACCTTATTTGACGTAAAAGAACCTTTTAGGCAAACTTAGAACCTTATTTGACGTAAAAGATCATTTTTGGACAAACGTTGAACCTTATTTGACGTAAAATACTAAAATACCCTTATTAGACAAATTTTGAACCTTATTTGACGTAAAAGAACCTTTTAGGCAAACTTAGAACCTTATTTGACGTAAAAGATCATTTTTGGACAAACGTTGAACCTTATTTGACGTAAAATACTAAAATACCCTTTTTAGCTTAACTTGAAACCCTATTTAAACATAACAGACCCATTTTAGACAGTCTTTGTCCCATTTTGGATGTGAAATACTTTTTAAGGCACATTTTAATCGACCTTTTTATTTATTATTTTTGGTGGACTTCGACTGTTTTGGCTAATTTTTAACCTTTAATGGCGGCTTTTCGGTCCAATATTTCTATTGGTTTTGGCTTTTGAAAAAGGGTCAGAAACTGCCTAAAATGGGCCAAGTTTTGTCTAGCAAGGAAGGTGGAAATTGATCTTAATTTCTCTTCTTTGAAAAAGTGTAAAAATGAAAATTTTCCGTTTTTATATGAGAAAATGTTAGAAAAGAGACGATTTTTTTCTCCGATGAGCAAGAAATATATAAGAAAGAGTAAATAATAAGGGAGGAATGACGTTAATGGGCAGTTTGGAATGTCTCGAACATAATTTATACCGGTAATAATACACACGATCTTGTATAGGTCGACAATATGAAGCAGAAAAGGCTCAAATCAAGTACTCAAACCTTCTTAACTACTGGTTTTGCTAATAAGGTTCCCGAGGTATGAGCCAAACGCCATCGAAGCCTTGTTAATTGACATTCCGTGAAATACAGCCCTAGAGAAGCAGTTAATTGAACATGAACGATCGTAAATAAATCAGAAGAAAATAGGATGCCCATCCGCGTTTAATTAGTAGCTATTAAAGAGAATATTTTATACATTTTTAGTTGCCTTTTTTTCGTCCCATTGAAAAGTTAATAGGGCTCCGTGTAACTTTCGCTGTGCGTCTAATAGGCTATTGTTAAGCGGTTTAACATGTCAACGAAGTGCACTTAATAAAAAAAAACTCAACTCGTTTTCTTCAAAGGTTAAAACCTTAATTGTCAAGTTACAATTTATAGAATTAGGAAAAACGTGGATTTGCTGACCTTTTAAGAAATTAGAAACAGATGGCTCTTGTCTCGTAGCACAAATGGCCGATGATTCTATCCGTCGAGGATGGAAAGTGGCAAGTTTTCCTTCCCAGCATCTTGGTGACCGCCAATTTATGTTTCTGGAGTACATTTTGAATGAGCAAACAGCACAAATGGTCAAAATACAGCACAAGATATTTAAAAAGCAACGAAAAGGGTCCAAATCCAGAAAATAGCTAAAAAAGTAAAGAAGCTAACAAATAATAGTTGTACCCAACAATAAGGACATTTCGTTATTAGGTACCTACCCTTCAAGCATTTCGTTATTATGCAGGGTGTCAACTTACTAGTGTCCCCCCAGGTTAAATCGAAAACGGTTGACGATAGAGAAAAAAGTTAAATGGTAACTCACCTTTATTTTTGATGTCGTTTCTGAATCTATAAAGTTATTTTAGATTTTCGACCCGGAAAGCTAAAATAATTTTTTTATCTCGCTAGGACGAAGGAGCAGAAAGAAAAGTTAAATCGTAACCCCCCCTATTTTGGGCCAAAAAAGCAAAATATGATGACCGCTTTGTCCCTGCTCTTAAATTGTAGTTAAAATGAGCGAAAATTCATTTTTTTGAAAGTTGACTAAACGATATGGATTCCCATGTAAAATGGCATGAGGAATGCAATGGATTAATTAAAAAAATTCTAGGGCTATTATTTTTTGAGTAATCACCAAAAAACCACTTTAAAGTAAGGAAACTACCTGAGGAAAACTTTCCTCACCAAAAACAACATCATATTCGAACTGAGCACCCCAAAATATCTGTAGATATCCATTTTTATGAAGATTTGTAATGAAAAATTGTATTTTCTTATTTTCAATGATTTTGGGAAGAAATTGACAAAAATCGGCATATTTTATGAGTTTACGAAAGTTAAATGCCAAAAACATTTTCTTTCTTGAATTTTGTCACTTGGGAAGAAATCGACCAAAATTAGGAAGGAAAAGTTTTTTATTCTACATTCAGTCGTAAAATATGCCGATTTATGTCAATTTCTGCCCAAAATCACTAGCCCAAGGAAACAGATTTTTTCATTTCAAATCTTCTTAAAAATTGATTTCTCCTGGTTTTTTGGGGTGCTCAGTTCGAATATGATGTTGTTTTTGGCGACGAAAGTTTTCCTCAGGTAGTTTCCTTACTTTAAAGTGGTTTTTCAGTAGGTTTTTGGTGATAACTCAAGAAATAATGGTCCTAGAATTTTTTAAATTATTCCATTGCATTCCTCATGCCATTTTACGTGTGAATCCATATCGTTTTAGTCAACTTTCAAAAAAATGAATTTTCGCTCATTTTAACTACAGTTCAAGAGCAGGGTCAAAGCGGTCATCATATTTTGCTTTTTTGGCCCAAAATAGGGGGGGTTACGATTTAACTTTTTTTTCTGCTCCTTCGTCCAAGCGAGATAGAAAAATTATTTTGGCTTTCCGGGTCGAAAACCTAAAATAACTTTATAGATTCAGAATCTACATCAAAAATAAAGGTGAGTTACCATTTAACTTTTTTCTCTATCGTCAACCGTTTTCGATTTAACCTGGCACTAGTAAGTTGACACCCTGTATACCTCCCATCATGCCTTTCGATTGTGGGTACCTATTCTTAACCCTTTTTCGTTGTTGAATGACTTATGACTAATGAGTAATGACACTTATTAGGCGGATTTAATTCTTTTTTTTAAATTTATTATTATGGTTTCGTATTTTCGAACGTTCACTGGGATCTTTCGTACCGGTTATCGTGAAAAACGAATGTTTTAATTTCCCTTTTATATTATAGCGTGTAATGAAAGTTGTTTTAAAGCATTATTATAGTCCTTTTAAATATTAGCTGCATAATACTAAAATGGTTTTTATGGGCGAGCTTTCTTCTTTGTTAAAAGAGACAGAAAAAAAAATCACACATGCCCCAGTCTTTCGCGAAAATTAAACAACTTTCTTTTTTTATTTATCTTTTTTTCCAAATATTTGAGCGTTTTGTTTGATTTTAAGGAAAATTGATTTTTTTAACCTTTAAGTTATCGAAAGTAAAAGTTTTGAAAACAATACTTTCACCCAAATCTTGTTTTTTAAGTTGATAGTTCATCATCTGAACGTCGAAACTTTTTTTCTCTTCAATTTGTCCTTGAAAATCTTTAGAAAGGTTCTGAGGTTTTTTTTTATTTTTTTAAGTTTTATGGCTCATTTCTGGAAGTATAAAAATAAGGGGGAAAAAATGAAGAAAATTGTCGTGTCGCTTTCTTGGCTTTAATTCTTTAAAGCGAACAGTTGAAGTACTGATTACGAAAAAAGTGGTTGACAAAAAAAAATATAAAAAATTTTACTGACTTTTTTTGTTCTGTTTTCTTGTAGTACACTCATTAAATGCACTTATGCTGGACGTAATTTCAAAGTTTATGGGGCTTAATGACGTTTATTTAGTATGCTTTTTTGATAGGATATCGCCTTCCATGATTTTTTTCCGACTTTTCTGAAATCTGACTTTTTTCATAGGAAAAACTAGAAAATCCCGCTTTTTTGTTGCCTCGTAGCTCAGAAACGTTTGGTCCTACAAAAAATCTTAGTAAATCAAATTTGTAGCAAATTTTATAAACTTTAATTTTGTATTTATTCATTTTTTTGAAATTTCAATTTTTGAATGAAAATTTTTTTTGAAATGTTTTGAAATTTACCCCCACCCCCGAATTTTGACCGTTAATTTTTTTTTTAGGGTTAGTTCTTAAAGGTAATTAAATTCTCTACAACTTTTATTAAGTACATTTTTTTGATTAGATGACGTCTTCTGTCCTTCAGAGGTCAAAATAGAAAACCATGGTTTTTTGCAACCTCGTAGCTCCGATACGTTTGGTCCTACAGAAAATCGTATCAGCTCAAAATTATAGGAAATTTAATTATCTTTAATTTTGTACTAAAAATCTTTTCGCCTACGACCTACGGTTTTCGAGATATTAGGAAAAAACGAAAAAAATCGCCTACTAACGGCAATGGATGATCGATAGGTACCCACTTTGCTGGGGTACTCAATTCTGCATCCCTATTCCCTGATATCCCACCTTTTTCGTCTATGATTTCCGGTACCCTTGTCACTTTCCTATCGTACGTGATCGCTTAGAGGATATTCAAGATTCGAGCATATAAAAAGCGAAAAGCATTTCATTCTCTCCTCGCACCCGGTTTCCCTTTCAGTCGTGAGTATCTCAACTTGTGAATCTCGCATATGATTAACCCCATGGGGGGGTGGGGGGGGGGTCGAAGAGGGGAATCCGACTTACCGACATCTTTAACTTCTCTTTCGTTCTGCTCTACCCCATCGTCCTCCCACAATTTCACTTTCAATTTCACCTACCAAAAGGGGAAGGTCACATTCGATTTATGATTTATCTGTTCCGAAAGAGAAAAAATCGCTTATGAAAGTCGAAATTAAATTCGTGAACTGGCCATTTCCTCTTTTTTCGAAATCAAAGAACCTTTTGGGCGAAAATGTGCTATTAACTTGCCCAGGGTTATTATCCCGAGGCTCTATTTTCGTTTCTATTTCATTCAGGCCCTTTTATGACACTTTTTAGTAAGATCGTTGACTTTTGGGGAGATTACAAAAATGACTTGGAAATTTAAAGATTTTAAGCTAGTCTAAGCCCGAAAAGAGCAAATAAAAAAAAAATGTTTATCTACGGAAATTTGTAGGGGTAGGCCCCCTGATTAACCACAAAAAAGTCCCCTACCGAAACCCGCAGGGAAAAGTGTCTAGAGCGTTTTTAAGGTGGTTTTTTTTTCGTTTTTTTCTGCAATATCTCGAAAACCGTTAGTCGTAGGCGAAATAATTTTTAGTACAAAATTAAAGATGATTAAATTTGCTATAATTTCGGGCTAATATGATTTTTTCGTAGGACCAAACGTTTCTGAGCTACGAGGTCGCAAAAAAAACTGGGGTTTCTATTTTGACCTCTAAAGGACAGAAGACGTCATTTAATCAAAAAAGTGTACTTAATAAAAGTTGTTGGCAGGGGTGGGCGTAAATTTCAAAAAATTTTATAAAAACAAAATTAAAGCCTATAAAATTTGCTGCAAATTTGATTTAATAAGATTTTTTGTAAGACCAACCGTTCCTGAGCTACGAGGCGACAAAAAAGCGGGATTTTCGAGTTTTTCCTATGAAAAAAGTCAGATTTTAGAAAAGTCGGAAAAAATCAAGGAAGGAGATATCCTATGAAAAAAGCGTACTAAGTAAACGTTGTAGAGAATTCAATTTCCATTTAAAATCAACTATCGAGAATCAATTAAAAATCTACAGGTAGGGGTGGGGGTAAACTTAAAAAACACAATTTTAACCCCAGAATATTCATAGGATATCTCCTTCCTTGATTTTTTCCCACTTTTCTAAAATCTGACTTTTTTCATAGGAAAAACTCGAAAATCCCGCTTTTTTGTCGCCTCGTAGCTCAGGAACGGTTGGTCTTACAAAAAATCTTATTAAATCAAATTTGCAGCAAATTTTATAGGCTTTAATTTTGTTTTTTATAAAATGTTTTGAAATTTCAATTTTTGAATGAAATTTGTTTTGAAATGTTTTTGAAATTTACTCCCACCCCTGCCTATTGATCGTCAATTGTTTTTTGAGAGTTATTTTTAAAGGTAATTAAATTCTCTACAACTTTTATTAAGTACACTTTTTTGATTAAATGACGTCTAATGGTCAAAATAGAAACCCCGGTTTTTTTGCGACCACGTAGCTCAGAAACTTTTGGTCCTACGAAAAAATCATATTAGCTCAAAATTATAGCAAACTAAATTATCTTTAATTTTGTACTAAAAATTATTTCGCCTACGACTAACGGTTTTCGAGATATTGCAGAAAAAACGAAAAAAATCACCTTAAAAACGCTCTAGACATTTTTCCCTGCGGGTTTCGGTAGGGGACTTTTTTGTGGTTAATTTTACCCCCAGGCTTAGATTGACTGGACTGTCACGAAATGTTTAAAATTCCACTTTTTCCGCCCCATTTCAACAACTCGGGCGACAAATCTAATCTCGGCACTTTATAAAAAAATTCAAGACTTTCAGATTCCTCCCACACCGAAAAAAAGGAGTCGTTCATTGTTGAGGTGTCGTGACCTTCCCGGGGGAGAGCCCCGAAGCCCGGGCACGTCCTCACAATAAACCCTCATCCTTTTCACCATATGAAAATCTCAATCGTGCACATGTACTTTGTATTTTTGTTTATAATAATGACAGGCGTCGAAAAATATTTTTCTTTATTTCTTTTTTCATTTACGCTTTTCAGACTTTCTCGTTTTTTAAAAAACTAATCGTATAAAGAAGGGAAAAAAATTAGGTTGATAAAAATCACATGCGGGAGAAACTTGGCAGGAAGAGAATCGAAGTAAAAAGTAGGCATATGAATTAATTTTTATATTAAACCAGGAAAATGCGGTTTAAGTAAATAAACGAGCATGTTTATATGTAAAAAAAAAGTACTTAAAGTTGGAAAAAAATATTATTTTTCATAATTTGATCCGCAGGAAGACTTTCTAGTAATGCAATTTTAAGTGGCTTGATTAATAAATGTGATAAAAACATCCTGGGTTTCTTGAGGACTTTTTCAAACTTGTCATTTTATAGGATAAAATTGGTTGTTGGGGCTTGAAGAGTTCAAACCCAAACAGAAAAGACAAAATGACACTTTTTTAAAGAAGAATTTGACTCCTTTTATTGGTGGATAGGGCAGGTATAATTGAGCCCAAATCCATACCAAAAGAGCCCAAGAAAAGTATTTTGTTTATCTACGGAAATTTGTAGGGGTAGGTCCCCTGATTAACCACAAAAAAGTCCCCTACCGAAACCCGTAGGGAAAAGTGTCTAGAGAGTTTTTAAGGTGATTTTTTTAGTTTTTTGTGCAATATCTCGAAAACCGTTAGTCGTAGGCGAAATAATTTTTAGTACAAAATTAAAGCTAATTTAATTTGCTATAATTTTGAGCTAATATGATTTTTTCGTAGGGCCAAACGTTTCTGAGCTACGAGGTCGCAAAAAAACCGGTTTTTCTATTTTGACCTCTAAAAGACATAAGACGTCATTTAATCAAAAAAGTGTACTTAATAAAATTTGTAGAGAATTTAATTACCTTTAAAAAACGACTCTAACTACTAAAAAATAGGCAGGGGTGGGGGTAAATTTCAAAACACATTTCATTCAAAAATAGAAATTTCAAAAAATTCCATAAAAACAAAATTAAAGCCTATAAAATTTGCTGCAAATTTGATTTCGTAAGATTTTTTGTAAGACCAACCGTTCCTGAGCTACGAGGCGACAAAAAAGCTGGATTTTCGAGTTTTTCCTATGAAAAAAAGTCAGATTTTAGAAAAGTCGGAAAAAATCAATGAAGGGGATATCCTATGAAAAAAGCGTACTAAGTAAACGTTGTAGAGAATTCGATTTCCATTTAAAATCAACTATCGAGAATCAATTAAAAATCAACAGGTAGGGGTGGGGGAATTGAAATTTACTCAAAAATACATTTTTTACTCCAAAAGGACCTGTCGCCTCGTAGCTCAGATACGTTTGGTCCTACAAAAAAATCTTACTAGGTCATATTTGTAGAAAATTTAATAACTTATAATTTTGTTTTAATTCATTTTTTTGAAATTTCAATTTTTGAATGAAATTTTTTTTAATTTTTTGAAATTTACCCCCACCCCAGACTTTTGACCTTTAATTTTTTTAGGGTTGGTTCTTCAAGGTAATTAAATTCTCTTTTGATTAGATGACGTCTTCTGTCCTTCAGAGGTCAAAATATAAAACCATGGTTTTTTTGCAACCTCGTAGCTCCGATACGTTTTGTCCTACAAAAAATCTGTGGGCTATTCAGCTCAAATTATAGGAAATTATTATCTTTAATTTGTCTACTACAAAGTCGCTTTCGTCCTGACGACTGTTCTACGGTGTCGGTAGTATTATTGTGATTGGTAAAAATTTAGAAATTATCCGTTCTTTAACATGTTTTTATTAAAATCGCCCCTTACGTAACGGCAGTCATGGTATGATCGATAGTACCCACTTTGACTGGGGTACTCATTCTGCATCCCTATTCCCTGACTATCCCACCGTTTTTGTCTATGATTCCGGTACCCTGTGCACTGTTTCCTATCGTACGTGATCGCTGAGAGGATACTTCAAGATTCGAGCATATAAAAAGCGAAAAGCATTTCCTCTCTCCTCGCACCGGTGTCCCTCTTCAGTCGTGAGTGTTCACTTGTGAATCTCGCATAGGATTACCCCGAATGTTTTTGTCGTATGAGGGGAACTCCGACTACGACATCGATCACTCTAACTTTCTCTCTCGTTTGCCTCTACCCCATCGTCTCCCACAATTCACTTTCATCACCTACCATACTCATAGGGAACGTCACATTCGATTATGATTTATCTCGTCCAAGAGAAAAAATCGCTTATGTAGAGAGTCGAAATTAATATCTTAGTGAACTGGCCAGTTTCCTCTTTTTTCGAAATCAAAGAGAACCTTTTGGGCGGAAAAAGTGTGCTATTAACTGCCCAGGGTATTATCCGAGGCTATATTTTCGTTTCTATTCATTCAGGGGCCTTTTATGACACTTTTTAGTAAGATCGTGACTTTGGGGAGATTACAAAAATGGACTTGGAAATTTAAAGATGTCTAAGCCCGAAAGAGCACCTTTCTCTCCAAAAATGTTTATCTACGGAAATTTGTAGGTGTCGGCCCTGATTAACACAAAAACAGTCCCCTACCGAAAAACGTAGGGAAAAGTGTCTAGAGCGTTTTTAAGGCGATGTGTTTCTCGTGTGTTTCTGCAAATCTCCCTCTCGAAAAACGTTAGTCGTAGGTGCGAAATAATTTTTAGTACAAAATTAAAGATGATTTAAATTTGCTATAATTTCGAGCTAATATGATTTTTTCGTAGGACCAAACGTTTCTGA
>JAGWEN010001618.1:0-21298 GCA_018703685.1 Orius laevigatus
GATTACGTAAATCAAGAGATAAAAAAAAATTTCATTCAAGTTCTTGAAGCTTCACCCTCGCGTCTTTTAAAAAATGCAAGCTTTCCAAGTCCCATAGTTTCCTTAATTTTTGACTTTTTTTTTTCAAATTGGTACCGTTCGAAAGCTCTTTTAAAAGTGAATTAAAGTTACGAAATAGTTAAAGACGCTCAGAATATTCCTTGGCCATCAAAAAAATAATTTAAATACTTTAAAAGAGTATAAAAATTAACGAAGGGGAGGAAATTTTTTTTTTTCTTGATTTTCATTCACATGATTGTTAACTTTCTCTTTGATTCGTAATACATGATTGTTTCATTGGTAAGGCATGATTGTTTAATTCGAAGGGCATGATTATTTCATTTTCTTAATACATGATTGTTTGATTCGTGATGATTTTTTAATTCTTAGGGCATGATTGTTTAAACCAGAAGTTCCCAAATTTTTACACAGTGCGCCCCCCTTTTAAACAAATAAAAACCCTCCCCCCCCCCTAAAAAATGTTCTGAATGTTAACTTTGAGGTTTTTGAATGAAATTTGGGTCTTAAAATTTCGATTTTGAGGTTTTTGACAAAAGAAATGCAATTTTAAAAAAGTGCAACTTAAAACGTTGATTTTGAGATTTTTTGACAAAAAAAAATTGGCTCTTATAACCATGATTTTGAGGTTTTTGACGAAAAATTGTCAATTAAAAGTTGATTTTGAGGTTTTTTGACGAAAATTAGGCATTTATAAATGTTGATTTTGAGGTTTTTGACAAAGATTTGGCTTAATAAATGTTGATTTTGAGGGTTTTTGGACAAAAATTAGGCATCATAAATGTCGATTTTGAGGGTTTTTTAAACTAAAATTAGGCTTTACAAATTGTTTATTTTGAGGTTTTTGACGAAAATTTGGCTTAATAAATGTTGATTTTGAGGTGTTTTGACGAAAATTAGGCTTTACTAATGTTGATGTTGAGGTTTTTGAAGAAAATTTGGCTTTTTAAATGTTGATTTTGAGGTTTTTGGACGAAAATTAGGCTTCATAAAAGTTGATTTCGAGGTTTTTTTTGACTGAAATTGGGTTTTACAAATGTTGATTTTGAGGTTTTTTGAGGAAAATTAGGCTTTAAAAATGTTGATTTTGAGGTTTTTCACAAATTTTTGGTTATATTTGCACCCAAAAAATCTTGAGCTCAGCCCCCCCCGGAGGACAGCTTACGCACCCCAGTTTGGGAACCACTATTAGGAGGGAACAGGGGCGTAACAACCACCCCCGCAACCCCCGCGGCGCGGGGGGCCCACGGACATGAGGGGGCCCACACGCGACCCGGAAGAAAAGGACAAAAGAACATTTCTTTGAGATGAAATCTCCCATCACAATTGTTTGTTTCTCATTCAAGAGATCGCAGCGCTATCACTCCCAAAAGTAGTTTCCTCGTTTTGGGCACTAAAAATGGTCGGAAATTTTTTTTGAAAAGCGCGTTCTCATTCTTTCGGAAAATTACGTGCTGTTTAGAGAGCAGTTTTTCCGAAAAAATTTTCCTCGGAAAAATAGAAAATGCAATTTTCCACCAAAACTGAAATTTTGAAAAAACAGGTAGTCATCTTGTAGGTTTTGACGAGCTGATTCCAAATATGCTAATATTAAGACGATCGGATGGATAGATTCGTCGGTACGAGCTTTTTAAGGCTTAGATGCTGCGGGGTTCCGGGGAGTTAAATGAGAAGAAAAGATAAATAAACATTTTTCCTTTGCCAAGGTCAGGGTTCTTCAAACCAGTTTTTATTTCAAGGAACCATTTGCCTGCTTTATTTTTTACAATGTTATTTTTCTGTAATTTTAAATTTTTACCCTTTGCAGACTTAAAATCTGACTTTTTCATAGGTAAAAATCGAAAATCCAGCTTTTTTGTCGCCTCATAGATCAGAAACGTTTGGTCCTACAAAAAATCTTAGTAGATCAAATTTGTAGCAAATTTAATAATCTTTAGTTTTGTTGTTATAAAATTTTCTGAAATCTGTGAACGCGGTAGCTTTCCGCCCCTCCAAGCAAAACCCCGAAATTGCAGTGCCTAAAAATGGCAAATGGCTAGGCCCCAATTCCCAAACTTTTTTAAGTTTAACTGTTATGTAAGACTGATTCAAGTTAAAAAAATAAAATAAAGAATTTATTGCTCTGTACTAGCTCTGAAATTACCAATACAATGTTATCTTGATTTTTTGTTTTATTTTATTTCCCAAACTCCTTTAAAACCTTGAAAAACCGTTAAATGCTTCTCCAAAATTTGCGGGGGGGCCCATGGCTGAGTTGTTACGCCCCTGGGAGGGAACCACTATCTTTAATGCAAGATTGTTTCTTTTTTTTAATGCAAGATTGTTTCTTTTTATTATTGCATGATTGTTTCTTTTTTTTATACATGATTGTTTCATTATTAATGTATGATTGTTTATTTTTATTACATGATTGTTTCGGTTTTTTATACATGATTGTTTCATTTTTAATGCATGATTGTTTCATTATTAATGTATGATTGTTTATTTTTATTACATGATTGTTTCGGTTTTTTATACATGATTGTTTCATTTTTAATGCATGATTGTTTTATTATTAATGCATGATTGTGTCATTATTATTGCATGATTGTTTTTTTTTATATATATACATGATTGTTTCATTTTTTTATACATGATTGTTTCATTTTTAATGCATGATTGTCTATTCATAATGAATGATTGTTTCAATGTTAAAGCATGATTGTTTCATTCGTTGGTCATCAATCATCATCGTTTAATTCCTTGTCCATGATTGTTTCATTTGTATTACCTCAATAATTGATATTCGTATTAGTTGAATAATTATTATTCGTATTACCTATTATTAACAATAAAAGGTAAAAGAATGTATAAATCAAGACAAAAATCGAAAACCTTATAAAAGCCAGCAACGCAGGTAAATGATGATGGAATTGCATAACCGACACCTTTAAGGGGCTTTTTTTTTTTCTTGGAATTTTTTTTTCCTTTCATGGTTACTTAAGAAGTAAATTTACGGCCTTTTTTTATTAAGGTAATATGTACCTAATCCAATAAATTATGCAGATAAATTCGAAAATGGCGGAGGAGGGGGATGCATTGTATTTTTATTCTATTCAAAGAGGAAATGACCTCAGTTTCCTCTTTTTTGAACATAAAAGAATAAAAGAAATTTTCGATTTTAGGGTAAATTTGAAAATTCTGAAAGGGAAATTCACCAGCGATGAAGATCGACCCGCGGAACGGTCCAGTTGAGACCGACTATGGCATCAAGTCAACAATAGTGCAGGTATTTTATGTATCATAGTCACATTTGTTTGCAACAAGTCCTTCATCAAGATAAGATTTTTTAATTAAATTCCTAAATACTCAATGACGGATTGTAAAAATTACTGATAATGAAAGGGTCAAATGTCGTCATAGTTTGAAAAAAAAAATTAGTTTAAAAATATGAGAGAAGAGAGAAGAAGCGTTTTTAGTGTTTTAAGGACGATTCGAAAATGGGTCGGTTTCGGGACGATTTTAGACTTAAAATTTAATTTTGTTTGTTTTAGGTGGTTTTATGTGTTGTGGGGAATACAGCGTTGCTATCATCAGGTATGACGTTGGGATTCACCGCTGTAGCTTTACCATACATGCTGGTGCCAAATGATGTCCTCTATATTGATCCAGACCAAGCATCATGGGTTGGTAAGTTGAAAAAGTTATATAGCATCCAAGGGGGGACCCTTTTCCTACTTTTTGGTGTCAAAATTTTCATTTTTTGATTTGGCCCAAAATGTGTTTTTAGGGTGTTTTTGGGGCGAGGAATACGAATCTGAAGTCGGTTTTTCGATTTTTAAACATTTTTTTCGACCACACCTAAGGGGGGATCCTTTCCTTACTTTTTGGAGGCAATATTTTCATTTTTTGATTTGGCTCAAAATGTGGTTTTTGACTGTTTTTAGTGTGAGGAATACGAATCTGAAGTCGGTTTTTTTTATTTTAAAACATTTTTTTCGACCACATCCAAGGGGGGACCCTTACCCTACTTTTTCGTGGCAAAATTTTCATTTTTTGATTTGGCTCAAAATGTGGTTTTTGACTGTTTTTGGGGCGAGAAGTACGAATCTGATGTCGTTTTTTCGATTTTAAAACATTTTTTTCGACCACATCCAAGGAGAGACCCTTTCTTACTTTTTGGAGGCAAAATTTTCATTTTTCGATTTGACCAAAAATGTGGTTTTAGACTGTTTTTGGGGCGAGGAATACGAATCTGAGGTCGTTTTTTCGATTTTTAAACATTTTTTACGACCACACCTAAGGGGGGAACCTTTCCCCACTTTTTGGAGGCAAAATTTTCATTTTTTGATTTGGCCCAAAATGTGGTTTTTGACTGTTTTTGGTGTGAGGAATGCGAATCTGAAGTCGGTTTTTCGATTTTAAAACATTTTTTTCGACCACATCCAAGGGGGGACCCTTTCCCTACTTTTTGGAGGCAAAATTTTCATTTTTTGATTTGGCCCAAAATGTGGTTTTTAGACTGTTTTTGGGGCGAGGAATACGAATCTGAAGTCGGTTTTTTTATTTTAAAACATTTTTTTCATCCACATCCAAGGGGGGACCCTTTCCCTACTTTTTGGTGTCAAAATTTTCATTTTTTGATTTGGCCCAAAATGTGTTTTTAGGGTGTTTTTGGGGCGAGGAATACGAATCTGAAGTCGGTTTTTCGATTTTTAAACATTTTTTTCGACCACACCTAAGGGGGGACCCTTTCCTTACTTTTTGGAGGCAATATTTTCATTTTTTGATTTGGCTCAAAATGTGGTTTTTGACTGTTTTTAGGGCGAGAAATACAAATCTCAAGACGATTTTTCGATTTTTAAACTTTTTTTCGACCACATCCAAGGGGGGACCCTTTCCCTACTTTTTGGTGTCAAAATTTTCATTTTTTGATTTCGCCCAAAATGTGTTTTTAGGGTGTTTTTGGGGCGAGGAAAATCAGAAGTCGGTTTTTTTATTTTAAAACATTTTTTTCATCCACATCCAAGGGGGGACCCTTTCCCTACTTTTTGGAGTCAAAATTTTCATTTTTTGATTTGGCCCAAAATGTGTTTTTAGGGTGTTTTTGGGGCGAGGAACACGAATCTGAAGTCGGTTTTTCGATTTTTAAACATTTTCTTCGACCACACCTAAGGGGGGACCCTTTCCTTACTTTTTGGAGGCAATATTTTCATTTTTTGATTTGGCCCAAAATGTAGTTTTGGACTATTTTTAGGGTGAGGAACACGAATCTGAAGTCAGTTTTTCCATTTAAAAACTTTTTTTCGACCTCTTCCAAGGGGGGACCCTTTCCCTACTTTTTGGAGGCAAAAATTTCATCTTTTGATTTGGCCAAAAATGTGGATTTAGACTATTTTTGGGGCGAGGAATACAAATCTGAGGTCGGTTTTTCGATTTTTAAACATTTTTTTCGACCACACCTAAGGGGGGACCCTTTCCCTACTTTTTGGAGGCAAAAATTTCATTTTTTAATATGGTCCAAATTGTGTTTTTAGGGTGTTTTTGGGGTTAGGAATGTGAATCGATGACTAAACACGGTTTTAATTTTCAGCAAGCTTGGCGGCGATTTCGACACCAATCGGGTGCCTTGTGAGCGGTCCTATAATCGACAGGTTCGGCCGTAAGATGGGCCTCATTTCTCTCAACATTCCAGCTTTCATCGGCTGGCTTTGCATCGCTCTCAACCCATCTTTACCTCAATTATACATTGGTCGCCTTCTCACAGGCTTCGCATGCGGCCTCTCGAGCATCCCGGCGACCGTCTACACCGCAGAAAGCTCGACCGCCTCCCTCCGCGGCCTTTTAGTCACCGGAACCTCCATCGCTATCTCATTAGGCGTCGCCTTAGTCTACATCCTCGGCCTTTTCCTCCACTCAAACTGGAAACTCGTCGCCATCATCTGCAGCGTCTTTCCGGTCTCCTCCGCCCTCCTAATCGCCTTCTTGATGCCCGAAAGCCCCGTCTGGCTCATGGCGAACGGCAAACCGGAAAAAGCATGCGAATCCTTAAAAGTACTCAGAGGTTTCGCAGAAATCGCCGATATACAACTCGAGCTTGACGAAATGAGCGAAAAAGCGGCAGAAAGTCGAAAAAAGAAAAACAACCTTATGACCAATTTGAAAGCAATGATGAAACCTGAAGCATACAAACCATTCATATTGATGAACATATTTTTTCTTTTTCAACAACTAACTGGTATCTTCGTCGTCATCTTTTATGCCGTCGATGTAGTCCGAGAAGCTGGCGTAACGACCGATCCATTCGTGGTGGCCGTCCTGATTGGCCTGACACGCCTCACGGTCACTTTCTGCGCAGCATTCATGTCCAAAAGGTTCGGCCGACGTCCCACAGCGATAACCTCAGGAATCGGAATGACCATCTCTTTGGCAGCCCTGGGGACTCATCTTTTCCTCCAAAAAGCACCTCAAATCGACACCCACAGCCTCAACATCACCAACATGACCTTATTAGAAAACAGCGAAATCCCAGAGCCATCTTTGCTCCCCGTCATATCAATCCTCATCTACATTTTGGCTTCCACAGTCGGATTTTTGACCTTACCATGGGCTATGATAGGAGAAGTCTATCCAGCACAAGTCAGAGGGGTAAAAACAAACCAAAAAAAACCATCTTTTTAGGTCTAACTCGTTTTTTTAGGTCGCCAGCGGTATGACGACATGCATAACCTACCTAGTGAGCTTCATAGCCGTCAAACTTTACCCAAAAATGATCCAAGTTTTGGACAAACATGGCGTCTTCTATTTCTACGGCTCCATGGCCCTTCTGGGCACCATTTTCGTTTTCGTTTACCTCCCTGAAACCCAAGGAAAAACTTTGGCCCAAATCGAGGCATATTTCGCCGGAAAAAGTACGAATCGATAAAATAAGTTTGAAAAATAATGATTTTTTTGCAGAAAAAAAGCGATATGATGAAGAAGAAGCGTTGCATGCCAAGGAGATGATTGTCATCCAGCCAGCGAAGTAGACAAAAGTGTTCAGAATTCATTTTTTTCCCTTTTTTTAATTAAAAAAAGACTGAAAATTAAAAAAAAAGAAAGTACTTAATGTAAATACCTTTGTAAATAATGTGATTGTTACTGTAATTCAATAAAAAGACAATTTAACCAATGAAAATCTTGATTTGACCAATCACAAGCCTGGATTCTTCCAACCAATGAAATTCTTCAAACCAGATCCTTGGACATATCAGAAGCTTTGATTGGACCCTAACCTATAAAAGCCATTTTTGTTGATTTCGTTTTTTGATTTGGCCCAAAATGTGGTTTTTGACTGTTTTTAAGTGAGGAATACGATTATGTCTCCTAAAAAGTTGATTTTGAAGTTGTTTGACGAAAAATTTGTCTTCATAAATTTTGATTTTGAGGTTTTTGATGAAAAATAGCCTTCAAACGTTGATTTTAAAGTTTTTGACGAAAAGGCTCTTAAAAACGTTGATTTTGAGGGGTTTTAGACGAAAATTTGTCTCTTAAAACGTTGATTTTGAGATTTTTGACGAAAATTTTGCTTTATGAAACATCGATTTTGAAGTTTTTGACGAAAAATTTTGCTTTATAAATTTTCATTTTGAGGTTTTAACAAAAAATAGCCTCCAAACGTTGATTTTAAGGTTTTTGACGAAAAATTTGTCTTCATAAATTTTGATTTTGAGGTTTTTGATGAAAAATAGCCTCCAAACGTTGATTTTAAGGTTTTTGACGAAAATTTGGCTTTATGAAACATAGATTTTGAAGTTTTTTGATGAAAATTATCTCTTAACAA
Organism: Orius laevigatus; assembly: GCA_018703685.1. Taxonomy (NCBI): domain Eukaryota; kingdom Metazoa; phylum Arthropoda; class Insecta; order Hemiptera; family Anthocoridae; genus Orius; species Orius laevigatus. The sequence continues at coordinate 7,859 of JAGWEN010001618.1, forward strand.
AACTTGAAAAAATGTAATTCTCTTCCATTTATAGTACAAATAAATAGGTCTTGATAATAGTTAAAAATTAATAAAAAATTTTTATAAAAATGCATTTTATGTTGTATTTATGGGTCGACCCAAGGAGGATGTTCCAAAGGGGTTTTCACTTTTCTGTCCTCGCATTTCGAAGGCTGTAAAAAGACAAAAAATTAGGTTTTCGATGGCCAAATGAGACTTACATTGTTGCCCATCATTTTGTGGCGGATTCTCCATCGTAAGTCGCTATGTGGGTTGTCTCCGGGTAGATTCTGCTGAGCCCAAAGCGACTGATAATAATGATAAAGGCTTACGGGGTCCGATTTTCCGTGTCTGCTAGTCGAACTGCCGGGTCTTATGACTGAAATAAAGAATGAACTCCCAGGCTATACAATGAGATGGACTTACATGAAGCACAGGAGCGGACTTTCTTAAAATCATCTCCTTTCGCAGAATTGCAATCCGAAATAATGGATTTTGCTAAAATTTAAATTAATTGAAATCTTATAAATTTATAATACATATATATTGACATATAATATATATATATATATATACATACTTGATCCTTGTTTATTCTTTAGGCGAAGAGTTTGCAAGTCTTTGACCGTTTTCTGACCGCACAACCGCGAACATGGTCTCGGTGGTTCTTCATCTGTCGTTTCTTGAATTTGCGGTTCTGAAAATGATATTAGGATTGAAAATTTTAGCTAAAAACCTTACGGTTTTCTTTGTCGTGGGTCGATTTTCGATCGGACGATGCAACGCTGCAGGATGAAAAACTTCGAATCGAAGGGACCGAATCGTCCGAACGAACTGTATCATCAATCCTTTTCTTTTTCAAGTCGTATTTTATCAACTTCTTCAAATCTAAAACATTTCACATTTTATAGGTGTTGTCTATATGCGCTCAAAACTCAAGAACGTTTGATCCTATCAAAAAAGTGTTGTAAGTAAAAGTTACTGGAAATCAAGCGTAGAATCCATTTCAATTGTCAAAACATAGGGGTTGCATGTGAAATAACGAAGTTAGGGTCGTTCTTGAGCACCCTGTACCTCAGACCCAAAAGTTATTGATCCCAATGGATTCCTCGTTGAATTTTAAGGGGGGTTTACTTAGAAATTTTTTTGATAGGACCAAAACTTTGGCCAATAATCGCTATGTTAGGTTGGTAACCCTAGAACGTTTGGTCCTATCAAAAAAGTGTTGTAAGTAAAAGTTACTGGAAATCAAGCGTAGAATCCATTTCAATCGTCAAAACATAGGGGTTGCATGTGAAATAACGAAGTTAGGGTCGTTCTGGAGCGCCCTGTAAGTCAGACCCAAAAGTTATTGATCCCAATGGAATCCTCGTTAAATTTTAAGGGGGGTTTACTTGGAAAATTTTTTCATAGGACCAAAAGTCTGGCAAATAATCGCTATGTTAGGTTGGTAACCCTAGAACGTTTGGTCCTATCAAAAAAGTGTTGTAAGTAAAACTTACTGGAAATTAAGCGCAGAATCCATTTCAATCGTCAAAACATAGGGTTTGCACTTAAAATAACGAAGTTAGGGTCGTTCTGGAGCACCCTGATAGTCTTACCCAAAATTTATTGATCCCAATGGATTCCTCGCTCAAATCTAAGGGGGGTTTACTTAGAAATTTTTTTTGATAGGACCATAACTCTGGCCAATAATCGCTATGTTAGGTGCCACACTATTTGTAATTCTAGAACGTTTGGTCCTATCAAAAAAGTGTTCTAAGTAAAAGTTACTGGAAATCAAGCGTAGAATCCATTTCAATCGTCAAAACATAGGGTTTGCACTTAAAATAACGAATTTGGGGTCGTTCTGGAGTGCCCTGATAGTCTTACCCAAAAGTTATTGATCCCAATGGATTCCTTGTTGAATTTTAAGGGGGGTTTACTTAGAAAATTTTTTTGATAGGACCAAAACTCTGGCCAATAATCGCTATGTTAGGTTGGTAACCCTAGAACGTTTGGTACTATCAAAAAAGTGTTCTAAGTAAAAGTTACTGGAAATCAAGCGTAGAATCCATTTCAATCGTCAAAACATAGGGTTTGCACTTAAAATAACGAAGTTAGGGTCGTTCTGGAGTGCCCTGTAAGTCGCATCCAAAAGTTATTGATCCCTATGGATTCCTCACGGAATTCTAAGGGGGGTTTACTTCGATACTTTTTTTCGTCAGGTCAAAAGTCTGGCTGATTTTGAACTTTTTTGCATAAGTAGCTCTTACCGCCAAATGGCGAAGTAATGGATTTGACCGCCGCCAGTGTCATTTCGGACGCCATCCTTTCTCTTTTCATTCCGACCAAAATATTATGTTTTTACATTGTTTTCATGTAATTATGAGCTATTAACATCTGATGGCTAAAGAAAGGCGGAATCGGTCCAGGCGACAAGGTAAAAAGGGCCCAAAGTGTCCAAAAAGAATCAAAAATTAATCTAAAAGGGGCTTTTGTAGTCATGAAGGTACAAAATCTAATCAAAAGAGCCCCAGAATGTCCAAAAATCGAGGCTAAAAGGGGCCCCTAACGTCCAAACATCGAGAAAAACGGCCCCTAATGTCCAAAAATCGAGGTAAAAGGGGCCCTAACTTCTCCTAATGTCCAAAAATCGAGGTAAAAGGGCCCCTTCCGTCAGAATATCGAGAAAAATGGACCCTGATGGCCAAAAATCGAGAAAAAAAGGGCCTTTAAAATCTAAATATCGAGAAAAACTGCCCCTAATGTAGAAAAATCGATTTAAAATGCCCCTAGCGTCCAAATATCGAGAAAAACTACCCATGATATCCAAAAATCGAGGTAAAAGGGGCCCCTACTGTCCAAAAATCGTGAAAAACATCCCAAAAATCAAGGTTAAAGGGGCCTCTAACGTCTAAATATCTAGAAAAACTGCCCCATATGTGCTAAACTTGAGGTAAAAGAGGCCCCTAACGTCCAAATTTCGAGAAAAACTGCCCCTAACGTACAAAAATCGAGGTTAAAGAGGCCCCTAACGTCCAAATATCGAGAAAAACGCCCCCTAATATCCAAAAATTGTGAAAAACTGCCCCTAATGCCCAACAATTGTGGTAAAAGAGCCCCTAACGTCCAAATATATAGAAAAAACGGCCCCTAATGGCGAAAAATTGTGGTAAAAGAGCCCCTAAAGTCCAAATATTTAGGAAAAAAACTGCCCCTAATGGCCCAAAATTGTAGTAAAGGGGCCCCTAAAGTCCAAATGCCCAAAAATTGTGGTAATAGGGGCCCCTGACGTCTAAACATCGAGAAAGACGCCCCTAATGTCCAAAAATTGTTAAAAAACGGCCCCTAATGGCCAAGAGTCGAGGACAAAGGGGCTCCTACTGTCCAAAAACCGTGAAAAACTGCGACTACTGTCCAAACATCTAAGTGAAAGGGGCCCCCAAAGTCCAAATATTGAGAAAAATGGCCCCTGATGGCCAAAAATCGAGAGGAAAAAAAGGGGCCTTTAACAGGCAACTATCGAGAAAAACTACCCCCAAAGTCCAAGACTCAAGGTAAAAGAGGCCCCTAAATTCTAAATATCTAGAAAAACGGCCCCTAATGTCCAAAAATCGAGGTAAACGGGGCCCCTAACTTACAAATATCGAGAAAAACTGCCCCTAACGTCCAAAAATCGAGGTAAAAGAGGCCCCTAACGTCTAAATATCTCGAAAAACGGCCCCAAATGGCCAAAAGTCGAGGTCAAAGGGGCCCCTACTGTCCAAAAAACCGTGAAAAACTGCGCCTACTGTCCAAACATCGAGATTATGGGGGCCCCGTAAGTCAAAATAGAGAGAAAAATGGCCCCTAATGGCCAAAAATCGTCAAAAACTTCCCCAAATGTCCAAAATAAATGATCGTCACCTTTAATAAACTCTCTAAGTTGATCTTTGGAAATGTTGTAGTATCCGAGGGCGTTTAAATGCTGAAGGACCTCACGAGGATCCAAATCGAAATCCATTCTAAAGACAAATCACGAAAAAAAAATGCACAAAACGACCGTTTTGTAAATAAACAACCATTTGATAATGCAAGTTAGCCAACGTAACTCCGTCTGAAAAGAAAAATTCCCTTTATAATCATTAAACATTTCCCTTTTCTACACTTTTTCTCCCCTTTTTCTCGATTTTTAAAAATAAATAATGGTGCATAAAATTAAGAAAAAGAATGAGCTTGTAGAACCATTAAAATATTTAAAAAAAATTCTTTTGTTAAATTTTCCCTTCCAAGAGAAAAAAATTTCCCTTCTAAATTCCCCTTTTCTACACAATTTTTTCCCGTTTCCTCGAATTTCCAAAGAAATAGCGAAAAATAAAGAAAAAGAATGAGCTTGTAATGAGAACCATTAAAATATAACAAAAATTCTCTTTTTTTTATTGTTAAATTTTCCCTTCCAAGAGAAAAAACCGCCTCAATAGCCTACTTTCCTACGGAAATCCACTAAAAAAATTCCCTCCTAAAATTCCCCTTTTCCACACAATTTTTTCCGGTTTCCTCGAATTTCCAAAGAAATAACGAAAAATAAGGAAAAAGAATGAGATTGTAATGAAAACCATTAAAATATATTTAAAAAATTGTCTTTTTTGTTAGACTTTCCCTTAGAGAAAAAAAATTTCCCTCCTGAAATTCCACTTTTCTACATAATTTTTCGCGTTGCTTCGTTTTTCCAAAAAAATAGCGAAAAATAAAGAAAAAGAATGAGATTGTAATGATGACCATTAAAATATATTTTAAAAAATTGTCTTTATAGTTAAATTTTCCCTTAGAGAAAAAAAATTTCCCTCCTGAATTTCCCCTTTTCTACAGAACTTTCCCGTTTCCTCGAATTTCCAAAAATATGGCGAAAAATAAAGAAAAAGAATGAGATTGTAATGAGAACCATTAAAATATAAAAAAAAATTCTCTTTTTTGTTAAATTTTCCCTCAGAGAAAAAAAAAATTCCCTCCTGAAATTCCCCTTTTCTACATAATTTTTCGCGTTGCCTCGTTTTTCCAAAAAAAAAGCGAAAAATAAAGAAAAAGAATGAGATTGTAATGAGAACCATTAAAATATAAAAAAAAATTCTCTTTTTTGTTAAATTTTCCCTTAGAGAAAAAAAAATTCCCTCCTGAAATTCCCCTTTTCTACACAATTTTTCGCGTTGCCTCGTTTTTCCAAAAAAAAAAATAGCGAAAAATAAAGAAAAAGAATGAGATTGTAATGAGAATCATTAAAATATATAGAAAATTTCTTTTTTTGTTAAATTTTCCCTTAGAGAAAAAAAATTTTCCCTCCCGAAATTCCCCTTTTCTACACAATTTTTCCCGTTGCCTCGATTTTCCAAAAAAATAGCGAAAAATAAAGAAAAAGAATGAGATTGTAATGAGAATCATTAAAATATATAGAAAATTTCCTTTTTTGTTAAATTTTCCCTTAGAGAAAAAAAATTTCCCTCCTGAAATTCCCCTTTTCTACAGAACTTTCCCGTTTCCTCGATTTTCCAAAAAAATAGCGAAAAATAAAGAAAAAGATTAATATACAACGTCAAATTTCATTTAAACAATACTTAAATGTTTCCATTGTACCAAAATTTCGTAATTGCTAACACTTTTGTGGCTGCATCACTGAAATGAGATTTTAACAAAATTTCCCTTTTTTGTTTTAATTTCCCCTGCGGGAAATTTTTTTTATTTATTCATTATTTACAAAGGATACAAAATTAGGAGACAAATTTGCATGAGCAGGGCCTCATTAACGCAAATATAGATATAAAATAGGTAATTAGAATATATAAGCAATATAAAATAAGCAATATATACAAAAATAGAAGTATGCTTTGAATAGCATGAAACTTGGTAGGGGAAGGGTGATAGGAGGAAGACGAAGGGGTAAAGAGAAAAAGAAGAGATGACAGGAAAGGGAATCTAGTTGATGCTTGAAAGATGGTCCGCCACTGCCCGATCGAAGGAGGACAGCGAGCCTGAAGCACGAGCTTTAAGAGGCAAGGAATTCAGGCCCGCGCACCTGCAATTTGGAATGAATTAAAATAGTGGTTAATCGTGGCATGAGACTGGTATGCAGGCGATGATTAGAGGAGTTAGTAAAAATATGCAAATAGTTGGGCATGTTGAATTTTGATGGTTTTAATATTTTAAAAATGAGTTTATTTCATCACTTCCAATCTATAACCCTAAAATAACCTATACATAATTTGTGTTTGACAACTGTTTTAGAATTTAGGCAAGGATTTTAGCAATTTTAGACCTCCTGGGCCACTCCGCCCCTGACGAGGTACTAATTTGTTGCCAATTCAATCTAATCATTAATTTTTGGTTTTTTAGATGGAAAATAAAGCTGAGTTGAGTCCTGTGGACGTTATTTTGAACAAAAATCAAACAGGTAGGTTGTTTTGTCACTATGGTAACCATCAATTTGGTAACCATGGTTTCCAAACGTGGTTCCAAACGTGGTAACCTTAGTTACGAATGTTGAAACATTTTTTTCCAGATCATTGCAATTTGCTGATAAAAGAAGAGATCCTGGATGACGAATTTGATGATCAAAATGAAATCATCATAAAGGAGGAGCCTCTTTCCAATTATATCGACGAATCAAAAGAATATGAAAGTAAAAAAAGGGATCGGAAGAAAGTCCATCATTGCGAAGTTTGTGCGAAAACGTTTTCTCGAGGGGATTCATTGGTTAAACATAGAAGAGCGATCCATACAGGGGAAAGGCCCTACGAGTGCGATTTCTGCGAGAAAAAGTTTACATGTTCTTCAGATAAGATAGTACATTTGAGAGTCCATACGGGGGAGAAGCCTTTTATGTGCGAATTGTGCGAAATGAGTTTTACGACGAGTTTTCTCCTTAAGAGGCATTCGCGGGTCCATACAGGGGCGACCCCTTATACCTGCGAAATCTGCTCGAAAAAGTTCACAAATGTCGAAAACCATAAAAACCATGCACGGATACACTCGGGCGAGAAGCCTTTCGAATGTGATTTCTGCGATAAAAAGTTCACGACTTCCGGAAGCCTGAAAGCTCACATGAGGACCCACACGGGGGAAAAGCCTTACACTTGCGGTTTCTGCGGGAAAAAATTTACCACCTCTTCTCAACATAAGACTCACATGAGCGTCCACAGCGAGGAAAAGCCTTTTAAATGCGATCGTTGCTCGAAAGCGTTCAAAAACAAATGCACCCTCAACAAACATCGAATCGTCCACCAAGAAAGTTCCGATTGATTCTTTTGAAATAGTCCCAAGTCGGCACTTTTTAGTTTTTCTCCTCTGGCTCGAAAACGAAGGGTTTTAGCGACTTGACCACTCAGTACAAAATTAAAGATAATTTAATATTCTTTCATTTTGTACTAAGTGGTCAAGTCGCTAAAACCCTTAGTTTTCGAGCTAGAGGCCAAAAACTGATGGTTCAAATTTTTTGGACTCTAGTTCGAAAACTAAGGGTTTTAGCAACTTGACCACTTAGTACAAATTGAAAGTTTATTAAATAATCTTTAATTTTGTACTAAGTGGTCAAGTCGCTAGAACCCTTAGTTTTCGACCTAGAGGACAAAAACTGAAAAAAGTTGCTTTCCTTGTTTTAGACCTTTGGCTCAAAAACTAAGGGTTCTGGCGACTTGACCACTTAGTACAAAACGAAAGATTATTAAATTCTGCTTCTAATAAGCTTTCAAAAGTTAAAATCTGTCTAACCGTTTAAGAAATGTAAAGTTAAACCATCAGTTTTTGACCTCTAGCTCGAAAACTAAGGGTTCTAGCTACTTGACCACTTAGTACAAAATGAAAGATTATTAAATTCTGCTTCTAATGAGCTTTCAAGAGTGAAAATCGGTCAAACCGTTCAGGAGATATCGATGGTTTAAGTTTACCATATTTTGTAGTGACTTGACCTCTAGCTCAAATACTGAATAAGTTCCGATTTGGGGCGGTTTTTATCAAAAAGACTCAAGAAAATCGAAAACTTCCATGATTCGTCTGGGATATCTTCTATGCAACAATCACGCCCTCGTTTTCCCAAAATAATTTGGACACGGACCAAAATCTCTGGGCAAAGTTCAACAATATTTTTAGAGCTGCAAAAAAACAACAAATTTTTCTAACATTTTCTATTTCAATAAATAACAAATTTACAATAAATAAAAGTTGGTAAAACGCAATATTATATACAAACTGCCTTTAATACTTCGGAATATGTGACAATGTTAGAAAAAAAAAAAGACGATCCGACGATTTTTAATACAGAAATCATAATTTAGAAAATGGAAATTACGATTTTTATACAGAAAATCCAAAAAAAAAAAGAAAAAAATTTTTTTTTATACTACTAGGAAAGTGTTTTTTAAAGATTTATTTGGTTGCTTGTTCGAGGTAAGCGATGAGATCGGCTCGCTCCTGAGGCTTCTTAATTCCGGCGAAGACCATTTTTGTACCCGGGATGTACTTTTTCGGGTTCTCCAGATATTCAAAGAGGGTATCTTTGCTCCAAGTGATACCTAAAAATAAAAAAAAAATTGTTTTAGAAGTTGTTAGGCAAAGTGGTTAGAATGTGGAGGGGGTCCTGTTCTCCCAGGGGGGTGAGGCAAGGGCAGCAATACATAATTCACAAGTAAAGAAAAAAACGTGCAGTAGGTATTGTCTTAGGGGGTAAGTATTCTTGGAATTCACGTAATTTTTATTAGTAGGTACTTTTATGTAGGTAGGTAATTGCTTGGTAAGTAGGTACCTTTTTAAGAAATAGTAGGTATTTTTAGAAAATATTTAGGTAATTTTTTGGTATACAACAAGGTTTTTACAGTAGGAAGGTAGGTACTTTTCAATATTAGCTAGAAAGGTAGGTAGTTTTATCACCTAATGGGTAGGTACCAAGGTTTTTTTACGTAGGTACTTTCTTATGGTGTAGCACTGTTTAAGTAGATACCTAGATTGGTGTGTTGGTACCTTTTTTACTTGATAGGCTACCTACTTTTTAGTAGATAGGTAATTTAGAAGGTATGTAGGTAATTTTTAGGTAGGTACTTTTTAATAGTCAGTAGGTGTATTTAATCATTATGTATCTATTAGGTAGGTACTTTTTAAACAGTAGCTAGAAAGTTTTTAGTAGGTACGTAGGTTATTTTTTTGGTAGATCGGTACTTTTATAGTAGTTAGGCACCTAAAACATCTATTAGGTAGGTACTTTTTAAAAAGTAGCTAGAAAGATGAGTTTTTAGTAGGTATGTAGGTAATTTTTTTTTGGTAGATCGGTACCTTTATAGTAGCAAGGCAATAGTAGGTATGTAGGTGATTTTTTTTGGTAGATCGGAACTTTTAGAGTAGTAAGGTATTAGTAGGTATGTAGGTGATGGTAGGTAGATCGGTACTTTTATAGTAGTAAGGTGCCTAAAACATCTATTAGGTAGGTACTTTTTAAACAGTAGCTAGAAAGATAAGTTTTTAGTAGGTATGTAGGTATTTTTTGGTAGATCAGTGCTTTTATGCTATAAATTTTAGGTTTTTTTAGGTTTTTAGGAATTTTAGGTTTTTAGTAGGTATGTAGGTAATTTTTTTTTGGTAGATCGGTACCTTTATAGTAGCAAGGCAATAGTAGGTATGTAGGTGATTTTTTTTGGTAGATCGGAACTTTTAGAGTAGTAAGGTATTAGTAGGTATGTAGGTGATTTTTTTTTTTTGGTAGGTAGATCGGTACTTTTATAGTAGTAAGGTGCCTAAAACATCTATTAGGTAGGTACTTTTTAAACAGTAGCTAGAAAGATAAGTTTTTAGTAGGTATGTAGGTAATTTTTTTGGTAGATCAGTGCTTTTATGCTATAAATTTTAGGTTTTTTTAGGTTTTTAGGAATTTTAGGTTTTTAGTAGGTATGTAGGTAATTTTTTTTTGGTAGATCGGTACTTTTATAGTAATAAGGTACCAAAATTATGTAGGTACTCTCTTGTAAAAATTATTTTTTAATAGGTAGGTAATTTTGGAACAATAGATACCACATTCTAAGTAGGTAGGTGATTTTTTTGGAAGATGGGTACTTTTTAGTAAAAAAGAAGATACTTTTTTGATAGGTAGGAAGATATAAGGATCCCCACAATACCTACTAGTAGGTAGATGGGTAATTTTTTGTAGGTAGGTACTTATAGCAAGTTTTTTGTAGGTAGGTACTTTTTTAAGGTTTTATTTTTAAAGGTAACTCTTTGGTAGTTGGGTAGGTAGAATAGACGGGCAAAATTCAGGAAGGTAAATTTTAAATTTAAGTTGGCAACCACTCATTTCCCATAAGGTTGTTTAGATTATCCTTATCAGATTCTGAAGGGCATTTGAACACATTTAATACAACCTTGACCTAACACGTTTTTCGAATATGTTATCTCATTGACGGAAGATAAAATATTCACGTATTTGGTTTATGATAGGGTCTACAAAAAATGACAGGTTTACAACTTAAACAGAGCAATCGACTTGAAATTTTCAGGGGGTTTACATAATGCTACAGCATTTAATTTGTACAAAAACCGATTTAGTTGATTCTTATACTGTTAGAAAGGTAATTCGACATCTATTAGGTAGGTACTTTTTAAACAGTAGCTAGAAAGATAAGTTTTTAGCAGGTAAGTAGGTAATTTTTTTTGGTAGATCGGTACTTTTATAGTAGTAAGGTAATAGTAGTTATGTAGGTAATTTTTTTTGGTAGGTAGATCGGTACTTTTATAGTAGTAAGGTACCTAAAACATCTATTAGGTAGGTACTTTTTAAACAGTAGCTAGAAAGATAAGTTTTTAGCAGGTAAGTAGGTAATGTAGATCGGTACTTTTTAGTAGTAAGTAACAGTAGGTATGCTAGCATTTTTTGTAGGTAGATCGGTACTTTTATAGTAGTAAGGTACCTAAAACATCTATTAGGTAGGTACTTTTTAAACAGTAGCTAGAAAGATAAGTTTTTAGTAGGTATGTAGGTAATTTTTTTTGGTAGATCGGTACTTTTATAGTAGTAAGGTATTACTAGGTATGTAGGATGAAGAGCTTTCCAACGGTATAAATAACGATAAAATCGGTCGAAAATCGTGGAAGTTATGGAAGTTTTAAGGTTCGGTCGAGAAATGCTCACCTTTGCTAATGTTGGCGTCCGAATAAGTGAATCCGGCAGCCTGGCCAGTTTTTCGACCGATAAGACCACTCAGGTTAGGCCCAACCTTATGTTTGCCACCTTTTTCGACGGTGTGGCATTGGGCACACTTTTGGACGAATACCTAAAAAAAAATAAATAAATAAATAAAAAATAAATAAAAAAAATTCATAAAGATGATGCAACATTACTTTTTTGCCTTTTTCAGCATCACCGGCTGGAACACCCATGATTTAAAAGCTCCTGAAATTAAAAAAAAAAAGTTAATAATTATGACCTTGACAAATAGTGTTGCCATTGTGGACAATTAATGGCCAAATCTGGCAACCCTGTAAAGAGCCAAATTCTCTCTTTGGTTCAGTGGATTCTAAAGAGCCAAATATCTATTGAATATTAATGAATTTCACAGAATTAGAACTGAAGATCTAAATTCCCTCTTTGGCTCAGTGGATTGTGAAGAGCCACATTCGCTTTGGCTCAGTAGATAGAGAAGAGCCAAATTCTGGCTTTGGCTCAGTAGATAGAGAAGAGCCAAATTTTCGCTTTGGCTCAGTAGATAGGGAAGAGCCAAATTTTCACTTTGGCTCAGTAGATAGAGAAGAGCCAAATTCTGGCTTTGGCTCAGTAGATAGAGAAGAGCCAAATTTTCGCTTTGGCTCAGTAGATAGGGAAGAGCCAAATTTTCGCTTTGGCTCAGTAGATAGGGAAGAGCCAAATTTTCGCTTTGGCTCAGTAGATAGAGAAGAGCCAAATTCTCGCTTTGGCTCAGTAGATAGAGAAGAGCCAAATTCTCGCTTTGGCATTAGCTGTAGATGAGGGAAGAGCCAAATTATCGCTTTGGCTCAGTAGATGAGAGAAATAGCCAAATTATAGTATCGCTTTGCTCAGTAGATAGAAAAGAGCCAATTATCGCTTTGGCCTCAGTGTATTGCAAAGAGCCAAATATTGAATATCAACAAATTTCCCACTTTGTGCACTCAAGAAATTCTCTCTTTGGCTCAGTGGATTGTAATGAGCCAAATTCCTCCTTTGGCTCAGTGGATTGTAATGAGCCAAATTCCTCCTTTGGCTCAGTGGATTGTAATGAGCCAAATTCCTCCTTTGGCTCAGTTTATTAAGAAGATAAATTCCCCCTTTGGCTCAGTAAAATTCTCTTTTTGGCTCAGTGGATTGTTAAGTCTCTTTTTGGCTCAGTGGATTGTAAAGAGCCAAATTCCCCTTTTGGCTCAGTTGATTGCAAAGAGCTAAATTACCACTTTGGCTCAGTTGATCGAAAAGAACAAATTCTCTCTTTGGCTCAGTGGATTGTGAAGAGCCAAAGTCTCTCTTTGGCTCAGTGGATTGTAATGAGCCAAAGTCTCTCTTTGGCTCAGTGGATTGTAATGAGCCAATTTCTCTCTTTGGCTCAGTGGATTGAAATGAGCCAAATTCTCCCTTTGGCTCAGTGGATTGTAATGAGCCAATTTCTCACTTTGGCTCAGTGGATTGAAAAGAGCCAAATTCTCTCTTTGGCTCAGTGGATTGTAACGAGCCACTTAGGCTCAATGGATTAAATATCACGTTTTCCGAAATTCGCAGTAAAGAGCCAAACTTTTTTTCTTTTTTTCTCGGCGGATAATAAAGAGCCTAATTCCCCCTTTGGCTCAGTGGATTCCAAAGAGGCAAATACCTATCGAAGATTAACGAATTCCCCAGAATTTGAGCTAAAGACTAAAGAGCCAAAGTCATTCCTCAAAGACCCTCTTTGGCTCAGTGTAAAGAGCCAAATCGATACAAACTTAAGGCCAATTTTCTGGCTCAGACATTCAGAAAAGTCGAAAAATGTACCTCACATATTAATTGAAACGACCTTGAAAAAAAAATATCGCAAATCTAGGTCACATCTCAAAAATAGGTCAAAAACCTAATATCTCGGTTTTTTAAACCGCCCATAAAGAGCCAAAAAATTCGATTTCGAAACTTTGGCTCTTTTTGGCTCAATGGTGAAAAATTGCATCACAAAGCCAAGAATAGCTTTAAAAAAACTACTAATCAAAAAAAATTTGAAAAAATAAAAATAAATAAATTACGTAAAAGAAAATTCAAAATTTTGAAATTTTCTTCAGATCCACCAATTCAGCACGTGTTGAAGAATTTTTCTCACAAAAATTTTGTTTATCACGTTTTTGAGTATTTTTCAAATTTAATTTTATTTTTACAAATATAAAACGAAAAAAAGATGTTTTTACTTACTAAAAATTGAGTTAAAATGTACAAATTGATTTTTTTTATACGGCCGGAGACTGCCTTTTCTCAACCTTGCC
>JAGWEN010001619.1:0-21287 GCA_018703685.1 Orius laevigatus
CATCCGGGCGCCCCCCTTAACTGCAAAACCACCCCACGCCTAAGGTCCCAGTCCGCCCCTGATCCTGTCTTGCTGTGTACTTTATTATTATGGTGTTAGATTTTTTCTTGAATTTTTATTGAACAATGAATAAGCAAAATTTGTGGACTTTCGTGCTTTTGTAGCCCTCGGACCCTTTGTAAGGAGGGGAGGGCCGAAATAGATAGAAAGGGTCCGGGGGTTGATTAATTAGACATCCGGGGCGATTTTTAGGTGGAGGATCCCCTCGGCGAACTTTTATACCCCTGTAGCGGTAAACAAATCATTAATTTCACGTGTCCCCCCGTTTCCACCCCTAATCCGTTAATAATAGGATATAAAGTCATCATAACTGTCATAAAAAGATGACAAACGATATTCCATTTTGTGAAGTCATCATATTGAGTGTTTCGAGTGTATCTCTCTTGGTCTCTCCCTCGGGATTCGGAAGGCGATGTCGGTAATCCCCGGAGGGCCTCGTGTCCGCGCTGATTGACGTTAAAGCCCCCGACAGCCCCGGCCGGAGGGGCCCCCTCACAATAGGCGAGCAAATGAGACGTCTTAGACCTAAACCCCACCTGGTTTCCCTTATTGACAGTTACAGATCCCCGGACAAGAAAAATCGCATTTCCGCGTTGAAAAGGGAAGTAATGGACTTCGACGATAAAGAAAAAAAAACTCTGGTCCGACTTCATAATGATTTAACTTTTTTTTTCTTCCTCTTTCAACCTCCATGATGGACTCAATGAATATTCGGTAATATTCAAGATACAAAGCAATCACTGGGATAATAGAACATGATGCCTAATGACGAAATGCATGGTGGGTAGCTCAATGTATAATAAGGGTAATTATGCAGGTCATTGTGCGATAATAGATCAATGGTTGATGCGTAGTGGTTACTATCAAATTGAATGATGGGTGATGACTCTCTGCTGATAAGTGATGACTGATGACTTTTGGGTTTGGTAGGTAGTTGGGGGTAATGTATGGAGAATGTAATAGGAGCTAAGGGAGGGATATACAGGGTGGTTCGACTTAGTATGTATAAAAGGTGAAATGGCATACTAAACTGAGTAAAACCAAGTTGCTAGGGTTTTCTATCCAACTCCGTCTTCGAGTTATGATTTTTTAAAGATTTTATCACTAATAACACGTTTTGTCACATAAAATCCTTCCATATCTCAAGTTCCCACAGAAATTTTAAGGGGTATGGTAGGCAGTTGGAGGTATTGGGTGCGGTGTAGGTAGTTGGGGGTAATGGGTGGGGCAGGGTAGGTATCGAAGGTAATGGGGAAGGTAGTTGGGGTAATGGGTGGGGGACAGGTAGTTGAGGGTAATGGATGGAAAATGGAGTTGGAGGTAATGGGTGGGTAATATTTAGATAGGGGTAATGAGTGGGGGTAGGTAGCTAGGGGTAATGGAATGTGGTAGGCAGTTGGAGGTATTGGGTGAGGGATGGGTAATTGGGGTTAATAAGTGGGGAAAGGTAGTTTGAAGTAATGGGTGTGCTAGGCAGTTGGAGGTAATTGGTGGGGTTTAGGTAGTTGGGGTAATGAGTGGGGTAGAGTACCTAGGTATTAGAGGTAATGGGGAAGGTAGTTGGGGGTAATGGTTAGGCGATAGGTAATTGGGATTAGATGGTAATGGGCGGGTATTAGAGGTAATTGGGGAAATGTAGTTTATGGTAATGGGTGTGTTAGGCAGTTGGAGGTAATTGGTTTGGTATAGGCAGTTGGTGGTAATTGGTGGGGTTTAGGTAGTTGGGGTAATGAGTGGGGTAGAGTACCTAGGTATTAGAGGTAAGGGGGGAAGGTAGTTGGGGGTAATGTTTAGGCGATAGGTAATTGGGATTAGAGGGTAATGGTAATGGGCGGGTATTAGAGGTAATGGGGGAAAGGTAGTTTGGGGTAATGGGTGTGCTAGGCAGTTGGAGGTAATTGGTTGGGTATAGGCAGTTGGTGGTAATGGTGGGGATTTAGGTAGTTGGGGTAATGAGTTGGGTAGGGTAGGTATTAGAGGTAATGGGGGAAGGTAGTTGGGGTAATGGGTAGGGGATAGGTAATTGGGATTAGAGGGTAATGGTAATGGGCGGGTATTAGAGGTAAGTGGGGAAAGGTAGTTTGGGGTAATGGGTGTGCTAGGCAGTTGGAGGTAATTGGTGGGGTTTAGGCAGTTGGAGGTAAGGGTGCGGTGAAGGTAGTTGGGGTAATGAGTTGGGTAGGGTAGGTATTAGAGGTAATGGGGGAAGGTAGTTGGGGGTAATGGGTAAGGGATAGGTAATTGGGATTAGAGGGTAATGGTAATGGGCCGGTATTAGAGGTAAGTGGGGAAAGGTAGCTTGGGGTAATGGGTGTGCTAGGCAGTTGGAGGTAATTGGTTCATTAGGTAGTTGGAGATATAGCATGGCTTGCTGGATACATACATAGGTAATTCATGACTAATGGCCATACTCTGCAGATAAATTGGCGACATCCGACAGATGCCTTCTTAAGAAATCTGCTTCATAATATTTTTCACGATTTCTTTTTAAATGGCGCTTATGAAAATATGCTGAACTGAAAATCCATAATTTTAACGTTCACCCCCGCGAAGTTCAATATGTCAGCGTGCCCGTTATCCGCGTGGATAAGCACAATTACACCTCGGAAATTGAAAGCCATGTTTTCAACATATCTAACAGCCTTTTTTACCCTCTTTTTTTATTATTGAATATTCCGTCTGCGTCCCTAATTACTAGTTTTCGGATTATGATAATCGTGAGCCGTGTGAAATGTCAAAAATTCGTCCTAATTAGACGAAGGGGCGGGTTGACAAATATTTTTATGGTAATACAAGGGTTGTAATCCCCTTTTTGTAAATACCCCGTGTAATCCTCGGGACCGCAAACGTTTTGACCCCTTTTTCAAACAAACAGAAAAGGGGTAAAACATGATTTTTTTCATACACTTTGGACTCATGATGGCTTTCGACCTTATAGAAACTCATTCACGATAGTATTTTTCTCCTCGTGAACAAAGCTCCTGACCTTGAAATGACAATAATCCACCTTACTGTATCAAATTTTCTTAATATCCACTAAAAAGCTATTTAAAATCGATTTTTAGGGTGTATCCTTCGTTAATTTAGCTTCAAGAACCTTTTTTTCTGTTGGAAACAAAAAGGCTGCGTAAATTTTTAAAAAATTTGTTTTGGCTATTCACTTAATTTCTTATGTCCTAACCAAATTGAGCGTATGAGCAAATATTTACAAAGAGTCCCTATTATCACCGGCTTATTTATTTACCGGTGTTCAAACCGCTGTAAACTAATTGGTCTTTAGATGCTTAACGGACGTCGACGAATTTCAAGACAATCGACATAACCCTTTGTCATATTCGAAAATATTAAAGATTCGTCCCCTCCTGGAATATTTCTTTTCTTAAGCTCAGTTTGATACTTTTGAGGTCCCCGAACAAAGATGAGCGAACCCTTTCTTCTAAATTGAAGGCCACTTTTGAATATGGTTAAACACGCGTTTTGTAAAGACGGTGTCCTATGGACAAAGGTGAGTGATAAAATGGCATTATTGGGTCATATTTTCTCAATAATAGCACGAAGAGAGATATTTTGGTCCATATCTTCTCGATAATGACATAAAGAGAGAGATTTTGGTCCTTATCTTCTCGATAATGACACGAAAAGAGAGATATTGGTCCATATCTTCTCGATAATGACATAAAGAGAGAGCTTTTGGTCCTTATCTTCTCGATAATGACACGAAAAGAGAGATATTGGTCCATATCTTCTCGATAATGACATAAAGAGAGAGATTTTGGTCCTTATCTTCTCGATAATGACACGAAAAGAGAGATATTGAGTCCATATCTTTTCGATAATTGCATGAAAAGAGGGATTTTGGTCCATATCTTCTCGATAATGACACGAAGAGAGAGATTTTGGTCCAAATCTTCTCGATAATTGAGAGATTTTTTGTATTTTCTTCATTTTTAGTGAAGGTGTTAAGTTTAAAATCGTTGAGGTACCTCTCGAAAACCGCTTCGTGGCCCCTCCCACCCTACCAGACGGTCCTGAAAGACTTCGCCATTGTCTTAACGCAATAAAAGAATAATTGACTAAGGACTGAAGGCGAAACCTCGGGGTCCAGAAGAGGGGATAACGGCGGGCCGAGGGTAGAAGTTTCCTCCCCGTCCTCGTTTCCAGGGGTGAGGGCGAGGGGTGAAGAGGGAGGGGAAGTGACTTGAACGTGCGAGAGGCAGGTAGAGTCAGTCGACCAGCCGCATTCCATGTGTCGTGATACGTGTGCCACCTCTGGATATTATTTCTCTCACGATATGCCGCGCTCTTAACAATCCGTAAGCTCACAAAAAATTTTTTTTTCAAAACCTTGTAAAAATTTTAGGTATTTTTAACTGGTAATCTACCAATTCAAGGGGTCCAAAAAAGTCTTAAGTTGAACTCGACCTTTGCCGCCTTAAAGGCATGGACAACTCGTAGTGATGGAATTTCAAGCATTTTTCTACTAAATATTGGCGTTTAAAGCATTTTTCCATTGAAATATACGGATTTTAAGCCATTTTCTACGAAAATCGAGGCCTTATATATCCATTAATTACAAAATTATGACATTATTTAGTCTTATTCTCCGAATAAAATGAGTTTTAGGCCTTTTTAATTGCATATTTCTGCGAAATAATGGCTTTTAAGCCCTGTTCCTTTGAGATTAGTGGATTTCAAGGCAGTTTCTACGAAATTAATATCATTTAAGTCCTTTTACTGAGAAATTCTGTCAGTTATTAGACTTTTTTTTAACGAATTAAAGTGATTTTAAGCTTTTTAATTGCATATTTCTGTGAAATAATGGGTTTTAAAGACCTTTTCCTTCGAGATAAGAGGATATCAAGAAAGTTTCTAGGAAATAAAAGGCATTTAAGTCCTCTTACTACGAAATTATGGCATTTTAGCCTTTTTTCCACGAATTAAATGGATTTTAAGCCTTTTTAATTGCTTATTTTTGTGAAATAATCGCATTTTAAACTTATTTCTACGAGGCAGAGGCGTTTTAAAGCCCTTTTCTACGTAATAAAGGCATTTTTTTTAGCCTGTGTCTACAAAACAGTGGCATTTAAAGCATTTTTTAGCCAAATAATGGCTTTTTAAGCCCATTTTTGTATTAGATAATGGCATAGGTGTCGCTTTAATATGATAAAACGAGTTTTGATAATAATATCTGGAGTAATGCAGATTTAACTTCATTAATTAAACAATTTTCTTGTAATGATAATGGCGTGATATCTAGAATTAAGGCGTGTTCGAGGGGGTGACCTGGAACTGGAAGTCGACCGGACTGTAATTAGTCAGGTGGTTCCGTACAAAAGGTGACCTTTATAAAAATAAACATAATACGAATAGTAGAAAAAATAAAATAAAAATTTTTCGTCAGTTCTTTTTGTTCCCGAAAAGGAGAATTCGAAGTAACGACAGATGTTCTGCTTTGAAACTTGATGCGAAGTTAATTGTTTCTTATCTTACAAGACATATGCCTTCAAGTCACAGGGGAACGAATCACCTCATTTCACATACTAAAAACACTATTCTGGCCTTAATTAATACTAAAATGTACTGTTTTATCTTATTTAGGGCCATAAGGGTATTCTAAATTCATGTTTGAGTTACCCCTGTGCTTCGCCGCCATTTTGAAAAAACCGGCCAAATTTGGCACTTTTTTCACTTTTTTATCTCTAGCGCAAAAACGATGCATTTTAGCGACTTAACCACTAAGTAAAAAAAGAAAGATTATTAAATTCTGCGTTTAATGAGCTTTTGAAAGCCAAAATCGGTCCAGCCGTTCAGGAGATATCGATGTTCAAAAATGACCTTTTTTTTAGGGCCAGTTTTTGATGAAAATTGCTCCCTTTAAACATTTATTGCTTTCACTAGAGAACGGACGGTCCTAGATAGGTATTTGTCTCATTTTAAAGTCAAAAAAACTAAGCAACATTTAAAAAAAAAAGGTCACTTTACTAGCTAATAGTGCCACCTAATTGCTGTCCCCCCTGAAATACCCTGCATAAGGGTATTCTAAATTCAAGTTTGCGTTACCCCTGTGCTTCGCCGCCATTTTGAAAAAACCGGCCAAATTTGGAACTTTTTTCACTTTTTGATCTCTAGCGCAAAAACGATGCATTTTAGCGACTTAACCACTAAGTAAAAAAAGAAAGATTATTAAATTCTGCGTCTAATGAGCTTTTGAAAGCCAAAATCGGTCCAGCCGTTCAGGAGATATCGATGTTCAAAAATGACCTTTTTTTTTAGGGCCAGTTTTTGTTTTTAGGGCCAGTTTTTGATGAAAATTGCTCCCTTTTAGATATTCGCTAATCTATTACAGAAGATGCCTTATGAGGTCGTTGCATGAATTCATTGTATCACCTACTGCGAATCCATTAGTTTCAAAAGATTCCATCAATGACTTTTATGGTTTGTCCCGCATCTTTTGCCCCATTTTGAACCCCACAGAGGTAAAAAGGGAAAAAATAGTTTTGCGGTAAACAAGCCCGCATCCGAACGCCGTAAACGACAACTGCCCGTCAACGTCGACCGTTTCTCCGACACGCCTTTTCGAACCCAAATTACTTTCCGTGATTGAAAGAATCAGAGGAAACCAATTTTCCAAACAATTTATTAAAACGATGGGAAAATCGTCCGTTCTGGTCTATGTTCCTTCTATTTTACGTTCTTAATCCCCTCTTACCCTTCAATAACGCCAATAGCGATGGTCCCTACTCAAGCGATCACTCGATTGACGTGAAAAGAATCCTTTTGTGTTCACCCTTTGATAATGAAAAAACCTTACGCCTCGCTTTGTCTTTTCAAAACGTCAGCCAAAAAGTTTTTTTTCGATCTATCCGTTACCAGAAGGATAATCAAATAAAAAGGGATTATGTAACATTTCTCTAAATGTCGTTTTAACAATTGAATGAAGAGGGTTGTTCTAGTATTGACTTTGTCTAATCCGCCGAACGCGGGGGATTTGCATGTCCTATTGTCGTGTGGGAGGGGGGGAATGGTCATTTGTGTCGCTCCATCACCCGTCGTCGACTTTTTTTTTGTAATGAGGGCTCGGGGCGTCTCTAAATGAATTTTTATTAAAGCGTTCATAATGGAGTGAAAAGAGACCCTAATTCGATTACCGTTACTAAACTGTGTGTTTAGGGGGTTCGTCCACTAGGGTGTAGTTTCAAAAACTTTTGAAGTGACCCATATCTTGGACGTCCAACGTGATACCGAGCGACTATGTAATCAGACAAATATTCAAAAATTTAAATTTTGTGGCCCTTCTAGCACCTCCAAAAATGATCCGATTTTAATTTTGAAAAATGATTTGTTTATATTTAAGAAAAGAAAAATGACTAACAATGCTATTTTTTGAATTTTCATCCCAGAAAATGGAAATTTTCCACCAAAATTTTTTATTTTTCAAAAATTCAAAAATCGCTCTTCATACAACTGATCGGGATATTTTCAAGATTCAAAAACATTTTTCAAAATGGAAATTGATTGAAAATTGGCTTTGTAAAATCGAGAAAACCAATTAAGGCCGTTTAAAATCTGGGGGTTCCACTTGTTCGAAGGCATCGATGGTCCTGAGATTTCTTTTATTTATAAAACAATAGGTAGCGTATATCTTGGAATGCCAAGGACGTCCAGGTCTCCCCTTGCTGACCGTGAAAAATCGTCTCGAAGTTATAATTTTATAAAGTTTCTTTTTTTCGTCGGTCTCAAGGGGGGTTTCTGATGATTTACGATACGTAAAGAACGCCATTTCCCAAGGGTGAGGATTCATTCTAATGTTAATTTCCCTCCTTAGACCCTTCTATCTTTTTCTAGATCATAGGTCACCCCTTTTTCGTCGTTTCGCTCGACTGGGCCCTGGAGTGCGGTTTACTCTTCCATTAGCGGGGGCCAATAGAAAAGGGGTTAAAGCGATTAGTCGAAATGTTGAGATTTTTATTTTTTAAATACGTTTTTAAGGAATTTTATTTAAAAAAGCCTAACTTGGGGCAGATGTCGACTCCCCCAGCACGCGTCTTCACGAACAAAAGGTCCGCCTTAAGACTTCTATAAAGAAGGGGGGAGGTGGAAGAAAAAAGTCCCTCCCGAGCAGCTGATGGTATTTACATCAAGATACCGAAAATACACTTTGCGCCATATGCGGAGAGAACATACACTCGGAAACAGGTAGAAAGATCCATAAAAATATTCATGGGGGCCTCAACCGTTTAGAACAAGCCGCCTGAAAAAGTGTCCACCCTCCCGCAAATGAAAAGGGGTGAAACAAATCTGCGGACAATAAACGTAGCCTCGGGGCCGCGGTGTCCATTCAAGCGTCCCTCGCAGTAAATCACAAATATAAAACCGGTCAAACGTTTTGTTCGAAAAAATAGTTAAAAAAAAAAGGGCGGTTGCTAGGCTTAAGGGCGATGGGAGGATTTGTCACAGTGGGCAGCAGAAGAGATCATTCTTCCGGTAATTTCTGACCTTTAAAATCGATGTCGAGACATTCCTTCTCAATATTGGCAAATTTTGACCGATTTTGTGCTATTTCGACTCAATAATGACACTTTTATAAGGAATTTGTGGCTTTTTTACACTATAGTGTCACTTTCAGAAGGATTTCGTGTCATTTCTACACGATAGTGTCACTTTTTGAACGATTTCGTGGCATTTTTACACGATTGTCTCATTTTAAAAGGATTTCGTGGCATTTTTACATGATAGTTTCATTTTTTGAAGAATTTTGTGGCATTTCTACACGATAGTTCCATTTTTAGAAGGATTTCCTGGCATTTCTGCACGATAGTTTCATTTTTTGAAGGATTTCGTGGCATTTCTACACGATAGTTTCATTTTTGAAGGATTTTGTGGCATTTCTACACGATAGTTTCATCTTTGAAGGATTTCGTGGCATTTCTACACGATAGTTTCATTTTTTGAAGAATTTTGTGGCATTTCTACACGATAGTTTCATTTTTTTAAAAAGGATTTTGTGGCATCTCTACACGATAGTTTCATCTTTGAAGGATTTCGTGGCATTTCTACACGATAGTTTCATTTTTTTGAAGAATTTTGTGGCATTTCTACACGATAGTTTCATTTTTTTTAAAGGATTTTGTGGCATTTCTACACGATAGTTTCATCTTTGAAGGATTTCGTGGCATTTCTACACGATAATGTATAGTATAAGAAGGATTTTGTGACTTTTCGTTTGATATTGGCAAATTTATTCATATATCATGACTTTTCTTCATATTTACAAGGATTTCTTGACATTTCTTCCTGAAAATTACGTATTTTTGTGCACAAAATTCGATGGGAGGATTTATCACCTTGAGCTGCGGCGGTTTGAATAAAGAGGAACACCAGGAAATCCTTTTTCTTTCCCTAATTCTATAAATTCAGCCTTTGTAGTTCAGCAGAAGGTGCCTCGAGGATTAGAATGGGACTATCATTTTTGGTTCTATTGTATCGGTTTTAGATTTATAGAAGAATCCCCCTTCATAAATAAGAAACCTAAACCTTCGGTGAGTACATAAAGGGATCGTTTCGAGGGTCGAAATTTCAAAAAAACTAAGGGTAAATTGTCAGGCGTTTCCCGGATTCGGGTGATTTAAGAGCCCCAGCGGAAGTTTAAGGTGGGTAAGGTGAGAAACCGTTTCGAACCCCCGAAAAGCCCCTTCTCCCCTACACAGATGACCGGTCTTGCAAGTAGTCACCCTCTTTAATACAATTTCGCTCTGGTTTTTTTCCTCCTTTTTTTAACCCTTAAAAGGGTCGTAAAAGAAGGCGAAAGGGAGAATTATTGTCGGGGCTAACGTCTAGCCGTCGCGACTGACCTTCAACTCTTTCGGTCTAGACACCCCCCTTAGATTCCACTTGATGCAAGTTTAAATCTCGCGAAACCTCTACAGAAACCGATCTCCAGGTACTTTGCATCAATTGGTCACACCCAGGTGCTCTCTTCTTGTCATAGGTCACCTTTTCCTTTACACTCCGACGAACTTTCCGTCTTTTGTAGCCTCCCATGCTACGTCAACAGAAATCTATAAAACGTCCATTGTCTGCTTTATCTGCAAAGTTTTAATTGTATGGATGAGTCTGCCCAATAATTTGTCTCATATTATGCATACAGTTTCAATTATGCAGTCTTACTATTGGTTCAGCTGAATCAAATTATAAAACGATTATCATTAGCATTTTTATGGATGCAACGAAACAGAAAAGATGACAGGCGTAATGGCCTAACCCTAAGTGGAGGCAATACCCATTCAGCCTCTTCATTAGTGTCATATCTAGTACCAACCAGTAGGAATCAGTACCAACCAGTACCAACCAGTACCTACCAGTAACTACCAGTAACTACCAGTAACAATTAGCAGAGCAGTCGCCCAGTCCACCAACAACACAACTGGCTAGTTTCCTGAAAGAATAAGTTCGGGCATTCCTCTTCTCTTTGAAGGACGCAAACCATGCAAAGACCAACATAAAGCAAATTGTTTCGCGAACTTTCACAAGACGATCTCTTCTCCAATGTCCATTCGATATCCCCGTTGCGGAAGACTTTACCTGTGTCCAGTGTTGACACAAGAAAACCTGGGAAGACAATTTTCCTGGTTCCAACATTTGGCTTCCTTTTGACCTATTCATAGATATCTCTGGTATTTGGGCTTACAAGCGACATATACAAAAGTCGTCCATTTCTTTTATTTAGAAATGCCCTTTTCTCTTCTTTACATTACCTGCTAGTACAGTAGCTAAAGCCTCAGGTTCTATCGAATTTCTTTCATTGCTCTATCGTAGGGTTTTCCATATTTTCGGGCCAATTATTGGTTTTCGATAATTCAGACTGTCAATTAATCAGATCGGTTTATTTGATAGCATTGCTACGGCTATCCAAGGCACCTGCCTTGGGGGCTCCAGGGGATCCGGCTATTCCAGAAGCCACCTCTTATCATTGCAACATTTAAAACTTCACTGAACTTTTTTTAGTGCCTTCGCTAAAAGGATTCACCCCACGTCTGAAAAATTTGTCACCCCGATTCAACTGCGGAGAACGAAGGAAAAAAACTTTTCTAATGCTAATCGAAAAGATATATATCTTTACAAATTTTTTATTAAGCCTCTTCTACTTTTTTTCTCGCTTCGGATTGCTACACTTTTTTCTTTATACCTGGCGCTCTTGTTTAGCGGTAATCTGTGGAGGCACACACAAAAAAGAAAAAAAAAAAAGGGGGAGATCGTATTATGTTGTAAAAGTTAAGGGGTAAGTAACGTACTAGTTCCGACCTTTCCCACCCATGGGATTCTCCTTCCTTTGTGCCAGGAAGGAAAACGAGGGGAGACGCCTTCGGGTTCGATTTTTTCCATTTCTACGCCTCCTATCGCGGAGTCTACCGTCAAATCGAGATCCCATTACGAAACTTAGTAAGTTTCATGAGTTGCAAGTCGATGCCCCCTTCATACTCGCCCTTAATCGATGTTTGTATCGGTTTTGGGAACATCACCTGGGCCCCGAACAATTGATACGTCAAACCTGACATCTCCCAAAAGGGGGGAGACATGCGGTTCTCGAAAACCCTCTTGGGACATATCAAGCACCCTTGAATTTCAAATGGTTTTCAATTAAAAGATAAGAAAAATTCAAAGTTTTCGAACTTTTCGGGAACTCCCCATGGGGTAGAATATGAAATGGGGCATTCAATTCGTACGAAACCAATCCCAGCGGGTCGTCTGTTTTTATTGTTTACCCCTTTCAATTTTCTTGGTCCGGTTTACGGATTGAGACGTTTGGTGGCGAAATGAGGTTTCGATATTTTGATATTCTCCCTTTTCGATTTTGGAAGGGCGAAATTCGTTCTCAAGGGGGGACAAGGTGGGACCTCTAGCCCGTGTGGGAATCCGGGGGTTGGATCTCCCCTAGATCTAGTTTCGCTTTTTGGTTAGATAAACATCCGGAACGGAAAAAAAACAAAACTTGATGACACTAATCGACTTCATTTGGGAATGTCCATTGCTATAAGAACCAAAAAGGGCGTGAAGTAAAAAGTCGTTATCCTTTGAAGACGTCCCCGAAAAGATATCTTTTCGATTGATTAGCAGATGTGGTCTGCCAATCATAAAAACCCGAAAGGACCCCATTGTGAGTTTAGCAACAGAAACGGTTTCGCATTTTCCGGTTCCCCCCGAGGCAACCAGTTCGGAACCCCTTTGGGTTTGACGTCTTGAAAAGTGGGCGTGTTTGTAAGACGAGATTTTACGCGTGCGGTGCCTAATGGGGGTCGCCTTTGTGGTTTCGATGTCCAAAATCGTTCGGAAACCCCTTCATTAAACTTTTGTCTTTTCGACCCCCATTTTCATGCAAATAAACGCATTTTCGAGCAAACCAGATGGGCCATCTGCTCTCCTTTTCCTTGGCGAATCTTATTTCAAAAGGGATTTATCGGTTGGCCCCCTTGTTTACGTTTTTCGCAGGTAAAAACAGATGCTCAACCCCTGAAACTTAGTCGATTTTTAATCGGACCGTTAATACGCTAATTCGGGATCATTATCATATCGTTACCGGTGATTTATCCGCAGGTGGGGCTTGCCAGGTGGATATCTGAGTCAGACATCGATAACGATTTTTTTAAGATTGTGGGAAAACTCAGAAAAGATTGTCGACTATCAAAAGTGGACATCGCAACTACTATCAAATGTGGACATCGCAACGGTCCTAGTTGTAGGCGTCTCAGAAAACAATGGCACCTGTAGACTCACCTGCAAAGCGTCCCAAGCACCTGTTTCCAAAAAGGAAGTCCCTATTTAGATGACTTTTCGGCAATCGATCGATTTTCTTAATTAAACTCAAGCTTGCCAACTGTTCGATGACTTCCTCAATATTTCGACCCCTAGGACAAGTGCATTTCCCATGGGGTGGAAATACGTTGCCTCGATTACCATATTGTTTTTGTAGGGTGAATAATTAAAAAAATTCGAAACTTTTTTCGACTAATTGGTTAATTAGATTCTTGTTTTAACGTGGGAAATATGATTTGCGTGTTTCAGTGACATGTTGAAGTGGGCTGTCTGCCAACAAAAGCGTGAGGAGCCGAATTGCTGTCGGTATAGAAAGCCGAGACGTCGCTCATCCGGCAAAGAGAATTCGCATGTAAGTTGGATAAGTTCAACGTTTACTATTATAATTTAGAGTTCAAATGTTTATGTGAGACTGGACTCCGCTGCTTTGAGGGATGTCAGCAATTACTACAACGAGACGCCTCCTAGAACGCCGGAAGGTAGGAGAAGCTTGAAGCGACGTCAGTCCGACATTGGGAAAACGAGGAAGCAACCTTGTATCGAAAACCAATGCGCGGGATGGATGTCAGCATCAAAATTCTCATTAGATTCGGCCAAATCGACCCTTCAAATCGAATATTCGCCATATCCAATTCGTGCGACGCAAAGCCTCATGTCGATAGCGGACTCGCCCAGTCTGTACTGCGTAGATCAGTCTCCAAGCCCAGTAGAGCTAGACCATAAAGAGATACCGCTCAAGCAAGAAGAAAAGGAAATCATTCTGAACACTCCGATCACTTCTAGAGGGGCTGCCGTCCGCCGTGAGATTGCCCAACGTCTCTGGAAGTCTCCAGAAGTCAGTCCTTTAGCTAGGCAGTTCAACTACCTCAATGTGTGCAACGAAAAAGACAGTTTAGAAACAAAAAGTTTATTTGATCGCAATTTTAAAGAGTTTATGTTAAATTATGAGCCTTCTTTTGATGAGCCGTCGCAGTTGAAGCGACAAAAGGTGATTCGAAGGAGGAAATGGAATGGTGGATTGGAAGAAGGCGAAAGTGCACGGAAGATAGCACGATCTTGCCTTACGTTACCAGACGGTATACCGAGCCCGTTTGAAAGTCCGGCTGTAATATGCAAACTTCGCCGCCCTGCTGTCAGCCTCCTGACCCTTCCCACTGGCATACCGTCCCCCGAAGACCTCGCCCGTCCGCTCAACCATAGCCCGATTTCGGCCAAAACTTGGTCACCTTCGTCCAAAATTGAATCTGATGAAGACGCTGTGTCTACTTCGACGAGTCTAACGTGCAGTCCGACAAGCTCCGAAGGTCCTTCGAGGTCTAGAAGGTGTCTGGTCTACTCTCCAGGGAAACGGACGCCAAGACGTTCCATAAAGCAACAAGGCGAGCTAGAAGTGAACATCTATTTCAATTCTGGCTTATTAACGATACACGGTATGCAAAATTAAGGCATCTCTTCAATAATAAATTTCATTATAGTTGTTCGAGGGAGAGGACTTCACCCAGGCAATGGTACTTGCAACGCTTATATCAAGGTAAGGGTCAAAAAATTGAAAATTAAGAAGGGGTCTATGAATAACGCTTTAACGAAGCGTGTAATCAACGGCCTCAAGGAAATTGAGTACTCATCCAAAGAAACTCCCTGCGGTTAGCCATTAGCCACCCCTTCGTCACGATTCGCTAACCTGGATTATATTTAATTAAAGATCCTTTCATTTAAAAATTACGATTCATTAATTTTTTGCGTTTAGGTGAGCATGGTTCCGACCTCAGGGGAACGGACGTTTCACCGGACCTGCGTGAGAAAAGACTCTTCCAATCCGAGGTTCGACACTAAATTTAGCTTGGAGGTGAACAACGAGGATTTAGAGAGGAGAATATTGGTCTCCGCTTGGCACAGAGATCGAGGAAACAGGTGAGCAAAAGTTCCAGATTAGCTGCCATGGCTTATAGTTTTGTTGTTTTCCCTAAACTTCAGAAGTTTGGTAGAAAATAGGCCCTTTTTCCTTTTTTAAAAGTTTAATCTTCCGGATCCGTTCCCAAGGAGTATATCTCAGGGGCGAAAGTTGAAAAATGCAAGAAGGAGACGTTTGTTGGATCATAAAGTCGCATGTCGGAAGCGGAATGGGCTCTGGGTGAAACGTACGGGCTTTATAGAGAACCACCCCCTTTCGACCTCCACCCATCAGTCGGTCCACGCTTGGAATTTTTCTCCCCATACAGCCTCCTGAATAAGTAAAAACATCGGGTCAAGGCTCACGGGAATTAGGTAATTGCCAAATAAAATATTTAAGAGGGCGGTATAGGTGCCTAATTTATTTTAAACCGATATTTTATTTTAAGAAATCATTTGCGCCTAAAGGGTCAAAAATACGTGACCTCACTGCTGAGGATGCTTCGATGGCCAATGAACTGCATGCTATCAAATATCACAAATGAGCTCCCAAGTATTCACCTACTATGGATTGACTGACCATTGAGGGAGAGTGATTATGGTCGTACTTCTCCAATGTGCAGCATGAGACCATCCATTTCTTTCAGTATTGTGAAGAAGGTCATTAGCCGTAGCTTACGAAACGGATTGGAGGTACATTTTGGGCATAAGATCTGCCTTGCGGGAGCACTTTTTAACAGGGAAGGGTGTGTAACTTCCCAACAACGGGCCTTTACTGCAAAACTGCAGGTCCTGTTCAGTTGGATATGACTTGGCTGCCTGAGAATGGACTTCCCTTCCCCGCTACTTGCCTCCCTGTGGCAGAACATGAAAAGCCAACTACTGGTGCCTGAGTTCCTATCAATCTGTGGCAACTGGCAACACTATCGGTTCCCTATTCTGAAGAAACGAGGCAATCGTTGCTTACGAAAGATTGCCGATACTGTACCGCAAGATACTTCATAGGCATCCTGTATCTTCCTCCAATATCCTATATCTTTCACTCCAAACGATATAATCCATGCTAACTAAAGATTTCTGACACTTAACAGCAAGATAAACGTCTGCTACCAGTGTCCTCCTGCACATATCACTCCCCTCCTTCATTTCTTCTATCTTTCCTGCTATCCTTCTATTGATTCCATATGACACTAGGCAACCCGTGCGAACAAAAGATTTTCGATACTTCCAACCTCTCTACCAAGTATTTTGGTATCTATAGGTGGTTGGCGGCAAACAGACTAGCAGCCAGTGTCTTATCCTCCTCCTGCACACATCATTCTTCTCTTTTATTTCTTCTATCTTTCCTGCTATCCTTCTGTATGACCAACCTAGCCAACCGAGCGAACAAAAGATTTCCTATACTTCCTACTCCCTCTACCAGGTATTTTGGTATCTATAGGTGGCTGGCGGCAAACAGACTAGCTGGACATCATTATCTTCTGAATGACCGTCCCAAGCACATGTGCCACGTGGGCTAAGCAGTGTATGCTGCTGGGCAGTTCCAGAGTCGGGCTCAGAAGTCAATCTCCCTTCACTTCCCAGTCGATCTACCTGTTTCTGCCAATACCCTGTTCCTCTCCTTCTATCGGTCCTATACTCTGAGTAAACTCTGCCACCTGTACAAAGAAAACAACCCTCTACTGGTATTTGGTATCTATTTAGCTGGTTTGGCACGGAGGAAACATAGTACAATGTTGCAGAAGCACATGTGCCACGTGGGCTCAGTAGTATGTGCTGCGCGGGTACTTCCAGAGTTGGGCGCAGAAGCCAACTTCCCCTCACGATGTCCTATTTGTTACTTGAATCTTTTTTTCCGCGTAAGCTAATTAAAAGAAAAACTTAGTTCAAGGATCACTCTCAAGTGTCGAGGGTTGGGGGTGTAAATGTAGGGTAGTGAAACTCGAGGTTTTCGGTCGTTTCGGCGGGTGGGTGGTTGGGTGGGATGTGGGGGAGAGGGGTGGGGGGGGTGGGAGAGGGATGCTGGTTCTATAGATCAATGCGTGCGCGCGGCCCCCGGGAGGCGGACAGAGCGGGAGAGGTGACCGGGCGGAGGGGGGGCGAAGGAAGCAGTCGGCCGAGCGGTCTTCCAACAACACCGTCCCCCCCAACGAATTAAAAAAACCGACCCCGCGTTTTTCCCCGCCACCTCAAAGTGAAAAATCCCCCACCCGTCTTTTTTAACCCTTTCCGTGTACGTGACGCGATGAGAACCCACCGAAAGATCCACGTAAGCATGAAAACCTTTTGTCGAGATTATCCACAGATCGATACAGCATCCGGTCATTTTAATATTTCCATCCTTTTAGTTTTTAACCCTAAAAAAACGTTACACCATTAATAAAACCACCCACATAATGAATTCCCAAGCAAAGCTGTTATCTCGAAAGCGGACAACGCAGGGGAAGCACGCGAGTCTTCCGTCCACTATTTATCCATTTTAAACGACTTCCTCCCTCAAAAATCTGGAACGTCGGTGTCCCTTTTCATAAATCAAGCCAGCCTTTTATCTTCCCCTAAAAAAATAAAGCTTTAAATTGCTCAGTTCCACAAAAAAGTGCCTTTCTCTATTTATGAAATCACCCTAATCATTTGTTGTCATTACTTTTTGTTGCTCTAATGACCAAATCGATGATCAAAGCCGACATCTACGTTTCCCCGCTGAGGAAACCGCAATTCCCTCTTGTTTTGTTGACTTTAGAAGATACCACGAACTTATTTTTAACTTTTGAACTCAAAAATAAATCATTTTATCCCAAAAATTAAGCCAAACTTGCCATCATCTTGAAGAAAATTATTCTAAGAGTCCTAAGATAACAATAGTTATCAGAAAAGTGCTGTAAATATGGCTGAAAATAACATTTACGAGTACAAATAGGATCAAAATCGACCTTAATCATCATTAATCTGCAGAAAGGGGTTCAAGATCAAGCAAAATTAGCAATATTTGTAAGAAAAAGGCTCAAAATGAACTGAAAATTTGTAGAATGAGGTTAAAAATTGAGCTTGAACACCAATATTTGAAAGAGAAAAAATCAAAATTGACCTAAATTTTGTATTATCAAGTATAAAGATGCTCAAAATTGAGTAAACGTGCCATTATTTTGAAGAAAAACGTTCGGAATCGAGTTAAAAAGTCATTCCATTGTAGAAAAAGGCTCAAAATGGATTTAAAATGTCAATATTTTAAGGGTAAAGACTTGAAATTGATTTAAAATGTCATTTTATTGCAGACAAAGGCTCAAAATAGAGATAAAATGTCATTTTATTTCAGAAATAGGCTCAAAATGGAGATAATTAAATGTCATATTATTGCAGAAATAGGCTCAAAATGGAGATAAAATGTCATTTTATTGCATAAATAGGCTCAAAAGGGAGATAAAATGTCATTTTATTGCATAAATAGGCTCAAAGGGGAGATAAAATGTCATTTTATTGCAGAAAAAGGCTCAAAATAGAGATAAAATGTATTTTATTGCATAAATAGGCTCAAAAAGGAGATAAAATGTCATTTTATTGCAGAAATAGGCTCAAAATGGAGATAAAATGTCATTTTATTGCATAAATAGGCTCAAAGGGGAGATAAAATGTCATTTTATTGCATAAATAGGCTCAAAATTGAGATAAAATGTCATTTTATTGAATAAATAGGCTCAAAGGGGAGATAAAATGTCATTTTATTGCAGAAATAGGCTCAAAATTGAGATAAAATGTCATTTTATTTCAGAAAAAGGCTCAAAATAGAGCTATAATGTCATTTTATTGCAGAAAAAGGCTCAAAATAGATCTAAAAATGTCATTTTATTGAATAAATAGGCTCAAAGGGGAGATAAAATGTCATTTTATTGCAGAAATAGGCTCAAAATTGAGATAAAATGTCATTTTATTAAATAAATATGCTCAAAGGGGAGATAAAATGTCATTTTATTGCAGAAATAGGCTCAAAATTGAGATAAAATGTCATTTTATTGCATAAATAGGCTCAAAGGGGAGATAAAATGTCATTTTATTGCATAAATAGGCTCAAAATTGAGATAAAATGTCATTTTATTGAATAAATAGGCTCAAAGGGGAGATAAAATGTCATTTTATTGCATAAATAGGCTCAAAATTGAGATAAAATGTCATTTTATTTCAGAAAAAGGCTCAAAATAGAGCTATAATGTCATTTTATTGCAGAAAAAGGCTCAAAATAGATCTAAAAATGTCATTTTATTGAATAAATAGGCTCAAAGGGCAGATAAAATGTCATTTTATTGCAGAAATAGGCTCAAAATTGAGATAAAATGTCATTTTATTTCAGAAAAAGGCTCAAAATAGAGCTATAATGTCATTTTATTGCAGAAAAAGGCTCAAAATAGATCTAAAAATGGCATTTTATTGCCGACTAAGGCTCAAAATAGACCTAAAATGTCATTTTATTGCAGAAAAAGGCTCAAAATGGAGCTATAATGTCATTTTATTGCTCAAAAAGGCTCAAAATAGACCTAAAATGTCAATATTTATTTAAAAGGGAGAGAAAATCGGAATTGGTTTAAAACTTTAATTTTGCTTTAAAAAAAAAAAAAAAATCAATTGACTGTTTCAAAAGCTTTTGTTTTGTAAAAAAGGGCTCAAAATTACGAAAAAATGAATTTTTTGGCGGTAGAGTTATGGATTAGGGTTTTGATAAAAATAGAAGAAAAACAAGTTAAAACTGGCATAATGTAGATAGCACTTAAACGAGACCTACTTGTGGTTGGGGAGTTGAACTCGAAATTAATTAGGGAGAAGGTTAAAATTGTTTTAATCCCATCGGTTCAGGGCCAAAACGAACATCAACAAACTTTTAGCCATTTAGGTCAAAACATAGAGTTGAAAAATAGATATAAACTTTATTTTTATTGTAAACTTGACCTAAAGGAAGGGGCTTTCCGTGTTTTTTATAATTGAAACATAAAGGTTTCAATATTTCAAGCTCGCGGTAACTTCCTTTTCTAGTAATTTCCATCTGCCTCCACTTTCTCCGGAGTTCGCGTGTCTCGTTTTACCCCGCGTGTAACGACCCCTTTCCCGCCCTCGGCCTTTATTTCCATAAGTGAGGACCGCATCAAATCTCAAGTACGAAAATTCAAACTCAATTTTCGACACAATTTTCATTCCTGGATTACGATCAGATATTATAATCAGGACCCTATTCGACTGTAATCATAAAATGTCATAATCTTTTAGCCGAATTTTCATTTTTTCCATCCCAAAGGCCAAAATCTTGGCATATTGGACCAATTTTGAGCCTCTTTGTTGTAAAACAAAATGGCTCCCTACACATGCCCCAGCGCCGGTAAAGATAGCGAGATCGGCCCGTACTAGTTTTTCGCTCTACATTTTGAGGTCCTTTATATCTAATAAAAAGAAAACCTACTCACCTAATTTTAGGGCGCTACTAGGGTTGCTCCCGAAGGTCAGTTACGAACAGAAATACGTGAAAAAGCGAGAGTTTTTTGTCACTATTTATTTTTCGACGGACGAAAAATCAATAAAATTTTTTTGCGAAGTCGAAAATTAATCTTGAAAAACATGTCAGAAACAGTCGTCAATTTTTTGGATTGGAGCAAAAATTATTGAGCAACCGGATGGATTTTTGGAACGTTTTTAATGCGAAAATCCAGATCATGCGAATCTTTTCACATTTTTCTTATAAATTAAAAAAAAACAGTAGCTAAAAAATCGTGACACATTTATTAATAATCAAGAATTAAAAACGTGTATTTTTGATGTTAGACACACTCTCAATTTTTTTCAGAATTTGTAAAATTTTGGATCGACTACCGTTTTTTAAGAAAACCACTACATGATTTTTGTAACATTACTTTAAACGCAGTCACAGCGTGCCATACTATCTCTTAATTCTTCACGTGGATTTACTCATTCAATACAACCGTTGGAAAGTTATTTTAACAGGGCTATCAAAGTTGATTTTAATCTAAAAATAATGCGGCAGAATGACTGCCTTCACCCTTCAAAATACTATCGACTACATACCTCGAAGTTAACCAAGAAAAAGGGCAAAAAAAACTGCAAGCGAGGAATGCCGACGTTCAAGTGTTCCCAAAAACCTATGCTGAACAAGACGGAGAGCCAAAGCTAACCTTTGAAGCTGAGTTTTCAATTGAAAAATGATTACGTGACACCACAAATGGATGAAATATTGAAAAAGAAATAGACATACTGAAATAAAAAGACATGGTATTAACAAAATAACAGGTAAACAGTAAATGGTTGGAATCTAGAGCAAAAACAAAATCATAACAATATATATAAATATGCAATGAAAGTATAACTGTAAGTGTGATTATAATAAATCAGAAAATAAAAAGTGGGTCATTGTAATTCAAGGGCTAGACATGATAAAGAAGAAAATCAAGTGAAAAGTTTATCAAATTGGCGGCCAAAGTAATTTAAAACGAAGCGCTAAGCTTCGGCCGGCAACCCATCCTAATCGAACCAAC
>JAGWEN010000162.1:5000-39721 GCA_018703685.1 Orius laevigatus
TAACGGTGACTATTTTATCTTAAAACAAGGGCGATGCTTAGATTGTAACATTTAAAGTTTAAAAAAATACAGAGCCATTTATTCAATTTCACGAAAGGAGAAAATGGCGATTGAGCTTTATTATTCACTTGGCAGTAAAACTATGCAAAACTGGTGTAATAAAAAAGATTTGAAAAAAATGTTATTTCTTAAATGAAGGTTTCAAGTTTGTACGCATCAGAATATGGGGAAAAGGTTCCATTATAGCGTTAGGGGATATAAGGGATTAACGTTTCCAGTTTGGACCATGCTCGCCTGCCAATGAGATAAAACGGTAGGCGGGGGAAATCGATCCTCGCGTTGATTCAAAACTGTAACTCAACCGTCCGACATTAATTCTTTAAGGAAGATAATCAAATTTTATCTTGAGGCTAATGCGTACCAAAATGAAGCTGTTAAGTGTTAGAAGGAACGAAAATTGGAAAAACTGGGAGCCTATGAATAATCAACAGACGAACCAAAAACTCAGTGAGAAAAAGCAAGCGCGGACTGGGACCTTATGGTGTGGGTGGGTTTTCAGTTAAGGGGGCGCCGATTTTAACAGAAAATTGGCTTTTAGAAAAAATTAGGGAAAAAACAGAGGTTCTTAAACTTTTTCGCAGTGCGCCCCCTTTAAAACAAATTAAATCTTTGCCCCCTCAAAGTTTGAATGTAAATTTGAGGTTTGGATGAAATTTGGGGTTTAAAATGTTGATTTTGAGTTTTTTGACAAAAGAAATTGCACTTTAAAATTTTTGACCAAAATTAGGCTTTATAAATGTAAGTTGAATATGAGGTTTTTGGACAAAAACTAGGCATCGTATATGTTGATTTCGAGGTTTTTGACCAAAATTAGGCTTTAAGAGTGTTGATTTTGAGTTAAAGTTTTGACGAAAATTTGCCTTTTTAAATGTTGATGTCGAGGTTTTTGGACGAAAATTAGGCTTTAAAAATGTTGATTTCGAGGTTTTATGACCGAAATTAGGCTTTACAAATGTTGATTTTGAGGTTTTTGACAAAAGAAATTGCACTTTAAACGTTGATTTTGAGATTTTTTTGGCAAAAATTGGTCTTAAAACCATGATTTTGAGGTTTTTGACGAGAAATTGTCAATTTAAAGTTGATTTTGAGGGGTTTTTTGACAAAAATTAGGGAATTATAAATGTTGATTTCGAGGTTTTTGACGAAAATTTAGCTTTTAAAATGTCGATTTTGAGGTTTTTAGACGAAAATTAGGCATCATGTTGATTTTGAGGGGTTTTTTTGTTTTTGTTTTTTGACGAAAATTTAGCTTTTAAAATGTTGATTTTGAGGTTTTAGGACGAAAATTAGGCATCATAAATGTTGATTTCGAGGTTTTTTGACCAAAATTAGGCTTTAAAAATGTTGATTTTGAGGTTTTGGATTTGTTTTAAGCTAGTTTTTGATAAATTTTAGATAAATTTGGAAACGAATCCAAAAAGTGGGATTTGATAAGATAGAAACATTAATATTAATTAGAGCCTGAGGCCTGAGGACATCAGTCAAAGACTGCTTGACTTGACGTGTTTTAAAGCACTTTGTTTATTAAAAATTTTGGGCGAAACGAAAGTGTTTGTTATAAAAGAGAAATTAATTCTTTGAATTGTGAGATGGAGGGGAAAAAAGGAAATTGAGAGGGCATTT
This sequence comes from Orius laevigatus, assembly GCA_018703685.1. Lineage (NCBI taxonomy): Eukaryota > Metazoa > Arthropoda > Insecta > Hemiptera > Anthocoridae > Orius > Orius laevigatus. Next base: position 6,684 of record JAGWEN010000162.1, read on the forward strand.
ACCTGTTAGGTAAGAAGAGTCTCACGATTCGTCTGTGAGATAGGGCGAAGAGGATCTTCTCGACTAGGAGACCATCATTTAGAGGGGAACGAAGTCGCGATATCGTAAAGGACGTGACAGCCAGTGACTAGCGCCTAAGCTTCCCTAGGGGCTCATTTATCGGCCCCTTCCGGGTAAAAAACGAATATTCAGACGCAATTTCGCGCACTTTCATTATCGCGTCTGAAACGAATCGAGATTTCACTTCGGGTGACGCTTTTCGAAAAATCTACTTATGGAAAGGAAAGTCAACCAGAAGGGTTTTCTCTTCAAATATGTGGAATGAGCCTTCAAGAAGTTTTGTCTTCAGGGTGGCCGCAAATATCCCAAAGGGTGATTGTGATTGAAAAGGCCTGGTTTGTGACATCGCCCCTTTTTGATGGAGGGGAGGCCTTTTGACGGACAATAGATCGCAATTATACGCCTTTTGACGTCCCGTTGTATCTTCTTGTTATTGACCCTAGATAAGCAAGAGAGCGGAAAATTAAACTGTTTCATAAAACAAAATGTTTAGCATACGAGGATCGTTTTTTTGAATGAACGTCAGGTGATAGGAAGTGACGTCATATCCGACACCGGAATCGCTCGTATTCGTCGAGATATTAATAGGTTTGAACTGTGAACACCCCTAAAACGTATTTTATGAAATTGTTTTTCGGTCAAAAAAGGCTTTTTTTTTCATTTTGGAGTTTTGAATCGACTTCGAAGTACGGAGTGGATATCGCCGTTTGACAGTCGCCTATTTCGTTACCTTCCGTTGATTGAATTTGAATTCAATTAGGTTTTACGCCCGAGCGCTTTGGCACGTGCCGTATGCGTGAATAATTTATTAATGTAAACACTATTAAATGTGTAAACGAAGGAATCGAAGAAGCGCAAATCCTAGCTTCATAAGGTGCAAAACTAGCTAAATCGTCAAATTCCAGCTAAAAATTGTCCAAACTAAGTTTAAGAAGGGTATAAATCTTGCTTTCATGCCTTCATGCCTAGCTAAAGGGGTCTAAAAAGTGGTCTAGTCTAGTTAAGTACTGTCTAGCTAAAAAATATCAAACGTTAGTTAAAAGAGTCTGTCTAGCCTAATATGTTTAATGTTTAGCTAGAAGGGCAGATGTCTAGTTAAAAAGGGTCAACGCCTAGTTTAAAAAAAGTCAACGTCTAGGTTAAAATGGGTCAATTTCAAGCTAAAGAACGTCATCGTCTAGCTAAAAAGGGTCAATTTCAAGCTAAAGAGGGGCAACGTCAAGGGCAGGGTTGGCAGATTGGGGGATTTCAATCCCACAAAATTTACCCAACCTTTTTGGTCAATTTATCTGAAATTTTGCAATTTTGTTGGGCCTTATCTAGCAACACTGCAATCCAAAAAAGTTCTCCTTCTGGCTTTGTTGCCTTTTGAGTCAATTTATCTCAAATTTTGCAACTTTGTTGTGCCTAATCCTGTCAAATTTTGGTCAATTTATCTCAAATTTTGCTATTTTGTTGGGTCTTATCTGGCAACACTGCAATCCAACAAAGTTCTCCTTTTGACTTTGTTGCCTTTTTGGTCAATTTATCTCAAATTTCGCAATTTTGTTGGGTCCTAACTGTTAATACAGCAATCTAACAAAGTTTTAGGCGATTTAGCGCAAATTGGGCTACTTTGTTGGGCCTAATTTGGCAACACTGCAATCCAAAAAAGTTCTCCTTTTGACTTTGTTGCCTTATTGGTCAATTTATCTCAAGTTTTGCAATTTTGTTGGGTCCTAACTGTTCACACAGCAATCCAACAAAGTTTTAGGCGATTTAGCGCAAATTGGGCTATTTTGTTGGGCCTAATCTGGCAACACTGGTCAAGGGCCAAAGAGTCGAAATCTTAAAATGGTCGATGTCTAGTTTTAAAAACTGTCTAACTAAAAAGGGCAACGTCTAGCTGAAACGGATCAACTTCTAGCAAATAAGAGATAACGTCTAGCTAAAATGGTCAGTCTAGATAAAAAGGGTCAAAGTCTGGCTTAAAGGGTCAATATTTAGCTTAAAAAGGCTAATGTCTAGCTTAAAAGGATCAATTTCTAGCTAAAAGGGTCAATTTTAGCTAATCAAGCTCCCTTCTATAGCTAATGAAGCTAAAATATCTAGCTGAGTAAATCCAAAATAGGTTTAAGATAAATGGGATCAATACAATACTTATTCATGTCTGCCTTGAAATCTTCCAGTGCAGCTATACGAGTGTTTAGGAGTTCCCCGATTGTTCTGGTCGTCAGATTTCCAGGTTGGCATCCCCATATAAATCTCAATGGGGCTCATACGGTAAAAGTCGATAAAGGCGACAACTTTTTATAAGAAAGCGAAAAGAGTTGACCTTCCAACTCCTTATACGACATGCTTTCTACTGTCCCTTTAATTAGTTGCTTTCCATTATTTTCTACTCAAACACGATAAAAATGTCATTTTTTCTCTCTTCTCCCAGTCCCGTTCAATTGTTTCGGATAAAGGCGGAAAGCGAAAGTCATGGAATTTGGGGTCAATTCACTCGAAAGAGTTCACCCGTTTCGCCGTCACGAATCTCGGAGCAGCACAGTCCAGACTGGAAAATCAAGGACTTCAACAAAATAAACCCAAACGTCTAAATTACCTTGAGAATTAGTTTTTTGTTTTTAAATTAATTCAGACAAAGGATACTTTACTGAATGTGGGAGAAAAACATAGTTGGCCAATTTTCGTTTCATCATGTCTACTGTTTTCGTTATTTTTGCGTTTCAAATGAAATTTTGAGGATTGAATTACATGGGAAAAGGGTAACTTAAGACGTAGGACGTTTTTTTTATATATAGACCTTTGATTGTATAGATAATGAACAAGAAAGAGGAAACCCAGGTAAGTTTTAGTTATAGTTATTAGAGGTAACGGGACCTACGTATTTCGAACAGGTAGTAGAATAGAGAATGCCTAATGGTAGGTATGCCCCTCTTCGCCCTTCACCGACATCCACACGGGATCCCCCCCAATGTCGGCGAAATCCATTCGATATCAAGAATAAAGGAAATCCTCTCGGGTTTATTTGATGAGAACTCAAATGATTAGACACGATCTGCGGTTGGAGGTGGGGAGGAGGTAAAACTAATATTAATCTCGGTTCTCCCTTTTGGTTTTGAGGCTTCGCTTTTCCGATACGTGAATAGACCTTCGACCAGGATTGTTTCGCTCCAATTAACGCATCTCGGGTTCGTTATGAAATTCGGAATCAAGTTTTCACTTCAATATTTCAATCAAATCGATCGCTCGGCTCTTTAAACTCCCGGTTTTGAATGCGTTTGGAAATCCCATTGAATCGTAGATGGCTAAAAAGTCAATAAACTGTAGAAATCAAATTAAAAAGCCAAAAACAAACAGAAATGCAGAAAATGTTGTTAAAATTGTTTTTAAAAAACTCGCCGCTGCCCTCGAGGGCCGGTAAGGGCCTTTTAAATAAAATAGGAGTAAAAAAAAGCTGAAAGAGCTAAAAATTCGAGGTACTGAAACATTTCACACGAGCCTGGGCTATTCGAGAGGAATTCGAGGTTTTAAGAGTTAATTTTTGTCGAAAAACTTCGAAATCGAGGATTTAAGAGTTAATTTTTTGTCGAAAGATTTAAGAGTTAATTTTTTGTCGAAAAACTCGAAAAAAAAGAAAGAAAAAAGAAGAGAAAAAAAAACAAAAAAATTGATGATGATGATGAATGATTTTGGGTCTTAAAACCTCTTAAAACCATGATTTTGGGGTTTCTGTCAAAAAGTTGTCTCTTTGAAGTTGATTTGAGGTAAACGGAAATTTGGCCTTAGAAATGTTGACTTAGAGGTTTTTGACGAAAATTTGGCTCTTAAACTTTTGTTTTTGAGGTTTTTCGACGAAAATTAGGCTTTACAAATGTTGATTTTGAGGTTTTTGAAGAAAAATTGGCTCTTAAAATGTCAAGTTTAAGGTTTTTGACGAAAAAAGGATCTTAAAAATTTGATTTTGAGGGTTTTTAAAGAAAAATTGGTTCTTATAATGTCGTTTCTTAATGTTTTTGATGAAAAATAGCGTTAAAATATGTTCAGAAAGAGAAGAAAAACTAAATTTTTGGGGGATATTTGAAAAAGGCCGGTCTAGTGGATGCGCCCGGTGGGCCGAAAACGGATCCTCCCCTGTTTGGGGAATTGTAGGTGATAAATAGGACTTAATAATGAGGAATTTAGGGCTATTTCGGGGATATGTCTGGTTGGGGGGGGGGTCACATAAATTGCGTTTTTCGACGAATTTGAATGATTACATAAAGAAAAAATTGTACTTTTCGCTGCTGAATTGGGGGAATTTTGGGGACATGATGGTGGAGGGTTCCACAAAAAATGTGTTTTTTGAGGTTAAATTTGGAGGGTTAGAGACAAAATAGGCCTCTTTGATGATGAATTTGGGTTTTTAAATAAAAATTGACCCTATATTTGGGTATTATAGAAAAAATGGGACGTTTTGTTGTGGAATTTGGGGTATTTTGTGGGGGGGAGTCACCTGTAAACCTATCAGGTAAACTAAAAATTTTCTAGCTTTCCAAATATGTGGATTGAAAATTTTGTTGAGCTGTTTTCGAGATTTGTACTTTTGAATTTGCTGTTTTGAGTCTGAAAGTTCGGAAATGTTTTCCGTTTATGTAAAAGGGTCGACAGGAGGCGATTTACAATTTGAAATCGTCCGGATATTTGTAAACCTAAGCGGAGTCACGACAGGTTTCACCCCTCGTAACAAATACGATGTTTAAACGTGAAAAATGACCGGCGATCAAAAAGCTTGGGGGGGGGGGAAAGAGTGTCTCCTTTAAAATTATTTCAAGCCAAGTATGATGCGCTTGAAAAACAGGTTTGCATCATTGATTTGAATAATTTATCGCTCTTCAAGGCTCAAGATTAACATCTTTTCCGATACATTTTACGTAATCATCAAATGCCAACATTTCGGCACTCATTGACATATTGCAAAATGCCTCTAAAATATATTTATCTGAACGATTACAACGTTTAAGTTCGACTTTCTTTTTTCGTAACGTCCACTAATTTTACGGCGCTTTTTTCCCCCCAACCGGAAAAATGTATTTCCTTTTCTAGCCCTCGGATTTGTGACAGGGGTGGTAAATTTACCGTCTGGGTGCGTGGGAAGGTCATAAATGTGACTCAAAAAATGAGGGAACTCCGAGAAACGTGATCCGAAATAAATCTACGGATAAACGTTTCGAACCTAATAGGAAGAAAAATAGGTTTTTGAGAGAAATTTCAGAATTATGGCTTATAACGGATTTATGTCGCCTATTTCTCGATAAATCGCAAACATGGAAAAAATGGATAAGTACCCCCATTGGCAATGAATAGCCTAATCTTACTTTATTATAAAAGTGATGCTTTATAAGAAAAGGCCACAGAAAAAACAAGGACGGAATCGCCCTAGCATGTCTCCTCTTTGTCTTATTTCAAGAGATAAAGTTCACGACTTCCGAGGCTATTTTACACAAATTATGTCCGCTGAATCCAAACATGCAGAAAACTCGATAAAAAAAGATAAAAGCGGAATTCCTCAAAACGTTAACAGAATTACAAATCGGATGAACCAATTCACTTTGGCGTGTATTCGGAAATAAAATTAGGACGAAAAAGGGACAAAAATTTATTTCCCTTCATAGAGAACCGCTGAAACAAGAGCCATTATTAAGGAAAACGAGAAAGGATTTTTGTCCTGAAACTAAAGCCAATGCTTAAGGACCATGGAAAACATCTTTTGTAAAAGCATAAAAGGAGTTAAACAAAAGAAAAGTTTAAAATGTCAGTTATTTGATAGGAAGTTTGAATATTGCGTGTAAAAAACAAAAAGTATGTCATTGCGTACAGGACATCCGTCCACTTGAATGGCTCTTTTTACCCAGATTTTTGTCCAGACTTCAAAATTTCAAATGCTATTTCATCCTATAAATCTAGAAACTGTCATCCTCTAATCTAAGGATATGCGAGCTGTCAGTTAATTAAAGGAGAGTAGAATTGAAGCAATTTAGTGGCCATTGCTACGTCCTGTATGTTTGATAGTGATTTATACGTTAACCGCAATAAGAAACGATGTGAAACAATGCGAGGCTCAATTTGAGAAAATCACCTTGAGAGTTAATTAAAACACGATTTTAATTAAAATCAAACATTCAAGGTTCCATACAAAAAGCGTCTGGAAAATTCAAAAAGTTCCATCTTTCGAGTCTAGGTCCTCACACTTTCTCTTCCTTTTGTGTGTTCCATTCGCCAATTTAATACTTAATAGGACACTCGAGAAACTCGAACGAAATGGAATTTCAAATGTCTTTCGTATTTATTTTAGGGCTTTTTATTTGCTTTTTTAACAATTAAACGAAAATCAAATGTTGCATTGTCGGAATAATGAAGTAGAAAATGAGTTTTTGTGTTTTTCCGAGGATCCTCATTGTTTTTCATTTGATGAGTACTTATCGGTCCGAAACCAGCTTGTGGCTGAACGTCTTGTAAATTTTGAGAAAAATAATCGGTTGATATTGTGGGGGGAAATTCGTTTATAATTCAAGGACGGGGATTTTCCACTCTGAACTGGTTTAATTTTCCATAATTTAAACGTTTGGCAACATAATAGTTAGGGAAGTTGGAACTCCTTGACTAAGTTTCTAGCCAGAAATGGCAATTTTCCAGTTTTGCAAGGTTCGCTATGTATCGCAGATTGGATAACTTGGCCCAATAGTTGGGGCTGTTTATTGAAAATTGAAGTTGTTTTACTCAGTTTTTCACAGAGATCCAGTGTTGCCAATTTGGGATATTTTATGCAAATTGAACTTTATGTTTCCCAGTTTTGCCATGCTTGCGATTTGTTGAAATTGGGCAACATACCCCAAAAGCCCGGTGTGGCCAGTTTGTTCTATTGGTCAAAAATTGGTCTGCTTTACATTTTCAAGTTTTGCAAGTTATTACAGATAACTTACCCCAACCTTGCTATTTATTGTAAATTAAGGTTCTTTTCATTACTCAGTTTTTTAAGGTTTGCGACTACCTAAGGCACTTCCCTGTAATATGGTGGGTAATACAATAGATAACTTTCTTATGTTTTTGTGTGCTGATCTTTGAGTCAATTTTTGAAGCTAATGGAGTCATCAGAGCAATTTTTTTAATATGACAACTTCGATAGCCCTTAAAAATTGCTTTCTAACGGTATATTGATCAATCAGATCGGTCAAGAATTCAAGAAGTTATGGACGTTTAAACGGAAATTCTGCAAACCTCGATTTTTGACAATTGGAGGAAAGGGATTTGAGATGACGAGAAAATCAGTTCGTGAGTGCGGTTTTGGTGGGCTGCACGAGATACCGTGCACGTGTGACGGATTTTACAAGGTATTTGATATAAGCACGAAAATGTTGATTGAAAATTGTTTTTGTATGCGTTTTCTGGTTGTTACGTGAGCTAGATGAAAGAGAACTAACGGTGCAGTTGGAATGCAGACCGGCGAGCTCAACTACACCTTTCGCCATTCGTCTTTATTACCGGGTGTCGATTCCCTTTTGGGTGCAGGGTGCTTTATCATGGCCCCCATACAATATTGACGTCCCCAAGGGAATTATCTCCTCCCTTAAGCCCTCCAGAGTTGAGATCGCAATCTGGCACGACCGCTCAATACTTGGCGAACTCTAGGATTGGAAATGATGAACTAATGAAGCGTATCGTCCATTGTGGAAAAATTGAAGCGGTAGGGGGCTTTTGTTTCGATATCTTGGAAAACTCGGGGACGCGTAATGAGCGGAAGGGGATGAAAAAGGGAGCGGGGAGGCACCCAAACATTCTTCCCTATTGATTTTTCATCAAGTCCCTCTATTCGGAATCCGAAATTCCCGTCTGGAAGGGATCCGGAAAAGGTAAAAAGGGGGGCTTTAAGAAAAGAATGAACAATATCGATCATGAACATTTTAGATTTTCGTTTACAGATGACCAAGCCAGTGCAGCGTTTGAAAGGTAAAATTTACCAGCCACGGAAATTCTCATGGGAATGTCAAAAAGTCTCAAAACGCTTAAACATAAACCTAAAAAAAGGCTTATTTTTCGCAAAAGAATGAAATCTAGATATAAAAGACCTCTCGAGTCCAAAAAGGATCAAAAATCAATATAAAAAGTCCCCTTAAAAAGGAAAGAAATCTAGTTACGATCTAGTTAAGACGGTGAAAAATCAAGCTAAAAATGGTCTTTTTCATAGCAAGGAACAATTTAATTCTAGTTAAAAGGGCCCCCTAGTGTCCATAAAAGATAAAAAATCAACCTAAAAAGGGAGTTTTTTTTTTGTCGTTAAGGAACAAAAACTTGGTTAAGACGTCCCTAGGACCCAAAAAGGGTCAACAATCGAGCTAAAAATGACCTTTTTTTGTCGCGAAAGCACAAAATCTGGTTATGACGGCCCCTAGTACCCAAAGATGGTCAACAATCAAGCTAAAAAGGGACTTTTTCATAGCCAGGAACACAGTCTAGTTAATAGGGGCCCCTTAGTGTCCATAAAAGATCAAAAATCAACCTAAAAAGGGAAAAATTTTTTGTCGTTAAGGAACAAAAATTTGTTACAAGGGCCCCTCGTACCCAAAAATCAAGCTAAAAATGTCCTTTCTTTGTCGTGAAAGAACAAACTCTAGTTAAGACGGCCCCTAGTGCCTAAAAATGGTCAAAAATTAAGCTTTAAAAATCTTTTTCTGAGAAAAAGAACAAAATGTAGTTAAAAGGGCCTCTAGTGTCCAAAAAAGCTCAAAAATCAACTAAAAAGGACACTTTTTGGTCATTAAGGAACAAAACTTTGTAACAACGGCCCCTAGTGCCCAAAAAGGGCCAAAAGGTGAAAGGACCTTTCTTTTTTGTCGTGAAAGAACAAAATCTAGTTAAACCCTACTGTTTAAAAAAGATCAAAAATCAACCTAAAAAGAGCCTTTTCTTGTAGTTAAGGAACAATTTTTCGGAAATTTGGCCTTTTAACCTAACTTTGGGCAGTATCTCTCTTCGTGTAAGAATTAGTTAAAGAGGGGACAAAAATATAACAATTCAGCGGGAAACGAGACGTCACTCATGATTAAAGAAGTGCCCTCGTTTGTCGAAGAAAGTCATGTTAGTAGAAACTCACATGAGGCCCATTTATCTAGATTAGATCCTTCCATTCATACTCCTACATTTCAAGAACTATTATATGGAAATCCTTCACTTTTTTTTCACCCTATCTTGTATATTATCCGTTGGGCATAAAGACCATTCATATGAAACATGTTTTATTAAAGTTTGGGTTATAAAGGCTTTCTTTATCCCATTTATTGCCTTTTTATTCAGATCCTGGACCGGTCTTTCACCTTTCTGAGGAAGTTCCATTATTTTCTCTTCCGGTTGTACACATTTTTTCGAATCGGCAAATTTCAACCCTCCAAGATGACGTCATAGTTCTTATCAGCTATGCGTCATTTGTCCTAGGGTTGCCAGCAAGGCGATTCAAGCATCAACATATTCAATGCGGCACAATTTCATAACTTAGATGTCCTTAACTTCGACAATTTTTGACCCATTTTATCGATATACTATGGAAAGCTATCTTAGAGCTTTCTAACGGTGTAAGTGTCCACTCAAATTGTGGATGCTTAAAAGTGCCAAAATGTACACAATAAAGTCCATTTTTGGTCTAAAATTACAAAATCTACTTAAAAGTTGGCTTTAATAATTTAAATTGTGGACGTGAACGATTTTCCACCCAAAAACCGCAACATCCATCGATACCTTCAGGAGAATGGCTCATTTGGGAAGGATTTTGGGAGGCACGTTTGTAATTCTGAGGTTGGTAAGTTGAAGAGACTTTGACGCACGGGTAAGAAAAACGGGCGAATTTTTTCTGCTGGTGGTTTTGTGTATAAAAGAAGGATCCTTTTTTATCTCACGTACTCTTGAAATTCCCTCCGATAAAATAAGATTTCGACGATCGAAAGACAATGGCGAATAGGAAATCGGACTAGGTCAACGCTCTCCCTTTTTTACGTCAAATCCATTGGTGTGAGTAGAGACATAGAAAAAAACTTATTGTTCGCCAACCCCACGCCAAATGCTTCAACATATTTGATACAGTGAAAGCATAAAACTGGTTTTTGTAGCCAGCCTTGGAACGACCAAATAGGCGGCCGCTCACTTTTTTTATTCGTTGGATTTAAAAAAAAATTAAAAACAATTATTCAAAATGAGTTGCTGGTACCTTTCTTCATTTTCCAATATTTTATCCAGTTTTGGTTGTTAAGAGAGCCACTTAAATTGACACAGAACACATGATCACCGCCACAGAACTTTGAAATTGGCAATTTCCTGAGTGGGGAAATAATAAACACCGGGGGGGAAGGAAGGGCACAAGCACAACACAGATTGGAAAGCGAACTGACTGACGGCTCAGACCGGGAGGATAGAATGAACTTTTATTCCGAAGGGGGAACGGCGAACACGAGGGGTCCGTTCGGGAAAGGTCGGTCGCCTCCGACGTAGACTCGTGACTGAGGATTTTACACTTGTTGGACGGTTCTACTCTACGTTCGAAAAACATAAGGGACCCTCTTTTTTTAATGTACTCTATGCTTTAATGACAAGAACATCAAAGCGGTTTGAAGAAGTTAAAAGCAATTGAGTGGTGAGTCAGTCGCCTACGTTCAACTGGTAAGCAAATGATCTCGGCTAATGAACATCGCCCACGAGGAAAGCCAGCAATTAAGCAACGTTCTGCTCATTCAAATGCTAAAATTGCAGTTTCAACCCATGTCGTCACACTTCATCATATGGACAGTCACATATGGACCAGCAACGTTTGGTCCTATCAAAAAAGCATTCTAAGTAAAAGATACTGGAAATCAAGCGTAGAATCGAATTCCATCGTCAAAACACAGGGTTTGTATTTAAAATAACGAAGTTTGGGTCGTTCAGGAGCACTCTGAACGTCAGATCCAAAAGTTATCGATGCTAATGGCTTCCTCGCTAAAATCCAAGGGGGGTTTACTTAGGTACTTTTTTTCGTCAGGTCAAAAATCTGGTAGATAATCTGCTGCTCTATCATGAAACTTTTTGTTGACTTTAGGCATTTTGCTAATAAAACCTTGCTCCAGATGATAAAAATCTTCATTGTGATGCAATTGAGATTTGGGAAGGTCAGAAAAAGGAGAAAAACGTGATTTGAAGCGAAGTTTACATAAAAAGGAGTCATTTTTAACCTTTTAAGGCGTATAAATTTGGCTTTGAGGTCACAAGTTTCCGATCGGTTTGCTCCCCGAGCACTCAAGCGTAGGAGAGGAGCTCACACCATATTAAACGCCCCTACTAACAAACTTGAAAACATTAAAAAAAATTCTATTCTGCCACTGAAGACTCAATAAAGCCTGAAGGTTTAATAAACTCCCACGTTAAACAAACTTCCGAAATTAATAAAGTTCCGATGTTTCCAAACGCCCCCGGATGAGTTTTTCCTCAAATCGTTAATCTCGAAAAGCAATAAAAACCAAACTCGAGCAATAATTGCAAACAAAACTTCCAATTAAGGAAATCCCATAACTTTGGCTTCTCAGACGCCGGAGATTTATCTCAGGTCTTGAATATTCCTAATTAGAAAACGATTTTCATTATAGAAGATTAAAGGAGTTCCAATTCGAGTAGGGTTGCCCTCATACAAAAACCGACTTTTAAAAAATTTTCGTCAAATAATAATAAAATTACCCAATAAAACGGCAATTCCCGGTCAAAAAACACTAAACTGTCCCACAAAAAGGAATTTGCCCCTCCAAAAACACCAATCTACATAAAAAAAAGGCAATTTTTCGTCCGAAAATAGAAAAATACCCATTAAGAAGGCAATTCCCCCTCCAAAAAACATCAATCTACACCATAACAAAGTAATTTTTCGCCCAAAATTCGAATTTCAAAAAATTGTATAAATACAAAATTATAGGTTATTAAATTTTCTACAAATACAGTGACTCACATATTCGTTCACACCACAAGGAAGTTTGAATATTATGTTAATTTACTTATTGAAATATTTTAAGAAAAATCAAACCGCATTTTTTTCATATTATTATGACTACATAAAATATAAATTAATCAACAAAAAACTGATAGTTCATATTTTATCATTATTTTTAAAAATATGAAGAATATAATGCATGTGAACAGTTATGTGACCGATTCAATAATACAATTTTAATCCTGTCTTTAATCTTTTTTACGCAGACAAACAAAGGCTTATAGTTCGTTGAACTGTTTATTTACTAGATTTCTGTATAATAGTAGATTCCAACACTATCAGTTCGTAAGTAGATGTGAGACTGACAGTCCTAGTGAACCATGAAGCCTTCTACAACAATACTTCGTGCTGAAATTTCCAAAGCGATTCAAAGTGGACTTTCTTATCGGGAAATTGCAAAAAAATATAAATGCTCAATTGGTTTAATAACCAAAATTAAAAAAGCCTCGGTTATTAGGCTGAGTCCTATTAAAAAAAACAAGAGTGGTCCCCGAAACAAACTTTCTGCTGCCAAAAAGCGACTTATTATCCGGTCTATGCTCAGTGGTGAGGTTGATAACGCGGTCCAAATGCAACGTTCATTGAAATTTAATGATGGCTTGGATGTAAGTCCCGAAACGGTCCGAAGATGTTTGCGTGAGTCCGGCTTAAAAGCCAAGGCAAAAGTCAAAAAACCGTTATTGACCAAACGCCACATGATTGCTCGCCTAAATTTTGCCAAAAAGTATCAAAACTACACCGAAGAAATGTGGGATAGAGTAATCTGGTCCGACGAGACGAAGATAAACAGGTTTACATCAGATGGAAAAGTTTGGGTCTGGAAAAAAAACAATGAACCCTTAAGCTCACGGACGGTTCTCCCGACGGTGAAGTTTGGCGGTGGCAACATCATGATTTGGGGTTGTATGACTTCAAGTGGGGTTGGGATGCTTCATCGAATTCCAGGACGGATGACTGCAGAAGACTATGTAGGCATTCTTTCTGAAAGTTTAATAGGAAGCCTCGAGAAATGGGAAAAAACCGTCGGCGATGTTGTTTTCCAACAAGACAATGACCCTAAACACACCGCCAGAGTCACCAAGCAGTGGCTTGCAGACCAAGGTTTCGAAGTGATGGAATGGCCCCCACAATCTCCTGACCTCAACCCTATAGAACATTTATGGAAAATTTTAAAAAGTGCTGTTTCAAAGTCTGCAGACAATGTCTCCAATTTTGACCAACTTTGGGAAACTGCGCAAGTTGAATGGGACATGATTGCTCCAGAACAGTGCAGAAACCTAGTTAGAAGTATGCCTAAACGTATCGAAGCGGTCCTAAAAGCTAAAGGAGGGTATACAAAATATTAATTATAAAAACCTATTAGAGTCACATAACTGTTCAAATGTAATTTTTTCGTTTTATCAATAAAACTCATGTTCAAACCGATCTTATAATTATTTATTGAGTTCTTTTAGAAATTAAATAGTCTTAAAAGAACAAAAAAATTGTGGATTGAATTATCCTAAAATTTATTTTCCAGAAAATTAAAAAAACACTAGAATTACTCCGTGGTGTGAACGAATGTGTGAGTCACTGTATGACCTAGTAAGATTTTTTGTAGGATCAAACGAATCTGAGCTACATGGCGACAGGTCCTTTTGGAGTAAACAATGTATTTTTGAAATTTACCCCCACCCCTACCTGTTCATTTTTAATTGATTCTCGATAGTTGATTTTTAATGGAAATTGAATTCCCTACAACGTTTACTTAGCATGATTTTTTGATTGGAAAACGTCTTCCTTGTTTTTTTCCTACTTTTCTAAAATCTTACTTTTTTTATAACAAAAACTCGAAAATCCCGCTTTTTTGTCACCTCGTAGCTCAGAAACCTTTGGTCCTACAAAAACTCTTAGTAAATCAAATCTGTAGAAAATTTTATAAGCTTTAATTTTGTTTTTATAAATTCTTTTGAAATTTCAATTTTTGAATGAAATTTGTTTCGAAATTTTTTGAAATTTACCCCCACCCCTGCCTATTTATCGTTAATTGCTTTTTGAGAGTTGTTTCCAAAAGGTAATTAAATTCTCTACAACTTTTATTAAGTCCACTTTTTTGATTAGATGACGTTTTCTGTTCTTTAGAGGTCAAAATAGGAAACGCCGGTTTTTAGCGACCTCGTAGCTCAGAAACGTTTGGTCCTACGAAAAAATCATATTAGCTCAAAATTATAGCAAATTTAATTATCTTTAATTTTGTAGTAAAAATTATTTCGCCTCCTATTTACGGTTTTAGAGATATTGGTGAAAAAACGAAAAAAAAAAAATCACCTTAAAAACGCTCCGCCAAAGCGCACGGGTTTCGGTTATGGACTTTTTTTGGTTAATCATGGGACCTACCCCAACACATTTCCGTAGAGAAACAAAAACCTTTTTTTTTTTTCTTTTATTTGGCCTTTTCGGGCTTAGTTTGACTGGACTATTAACTCAAATTCGTCAAGTGAATTCCACGCGCTATGGTCATTCTTTTGATTTTTCAGCTGGCAACCGCCAACCGGTTCGCGTACTTCATCTAAACGAGGAAAACCCATCCAAAATAAATTGGAGAAAATATGAAATACATAATAATTACATCATTAAAGTACCATAAAGCGTAAAATTCATTCAGACTTTCTCTTTTATCATAACTTCCTATTTATGTCGCATAAATCTGAATATAAAGAGCGTATTCGAGACATTCTCGACTCCATCCCAATTCCCATCCCTTACATTTTATCGGCACAAACGACCCTTGAATGGGCTCCCACTTAAAAATTCTTTAAGAGGACTCATGGCTTTAACTCGTGTAATTGCTTTCGAGAGGGCTCAGCCCGCATAAAAGGACATCTCCCGAATACACCAAATAAGCCACGGATTTAACAAAAAAATTCAAAAGATTTATTTTAGTAGCCAGAAGAGTGGTTATCCTTGAATATTGGCAAGTTTCTTGTTTGGTCCCTTGTTTTTTTTTACGGTTACTTTTCAAATCAGATAATTCAGAAAAGAAGTTAACCTTTGAAATAATGAAAAAAGTGAAGACAGAGGAGTTTCTTCAAATTCGCCGGTCAAGCCTTGCAATAGTGGAGGAAGTGATAGCTCGGCCTTGCGGGGGTCTGGGCCTTGGAATGCCTCCGCAGTTATTAGGCGAGGAGCGACTATCTCGGAAATAAAAGAATTTTGAATAAATTAAATGTGAACAACTTGCCGAGTTTTATAATGGTGGTGGGGGGAAAATAGCTAAGTGGGAAAACGGTCCGGAACTACCAGAATCGAAGACGCATGACCAAGTTTTGAATGACAGGTTTACCAACCAAAACTGAGTGTGGACAGCCGAAAAACCATTCAACCAACATTTCGTTCCAGAGTTAACAGTTCACACTGCCATATGATAACACTGTCGCATTCCCCAGTTTCAATGATAGTCTGCCCATAGAAATTGTTCCATTCCTGAATGTCCAGATAACAGTTCTGCCAATATAAAATTTCCAATTTCCGGTCTTAAATGTAAGACTCGCTTGTATAAACTGTTCTTCTAATGGAAATCCAGATTTCCTGTCTTTAATGACAGGTGTACCAACTTTTGATATTTATTCACGCCAATAACACTGATTTCCGATAAGAACTTTTCTCCATAATAATTTTGACTTTGAATATGTGAGAAAAAGGATACTTAGCAACGTTTATGCTTAGGGGAGACGAAAAAGGGACGGAAACAGCCATAAACACGTGGGAGGGAGCCTCTTTCCATATTTAGCTTATCAGGGGTGCCTTTTACGAGGTCGAGATTAGGGCGAATCTTTTGGGAATTCAAGCTAATATTTGAATTCCACATACGAAGGGGGAAAAAAAATGAAAGTTGAAAAAAAATCAAAAAAAGACCACGCCTCTGGGAACCGAAAGTAGGTAACGCTTTCCACTTTCTTTGCCGAGAACGTTTTAATTAACGCAAAATTATTGATTATGAAAATCGATTTCTAGTTGAACGAGATAAATTGTTTGGAAGGGATTTTGGTTTGGAGTGTTTGAAGAAATTTGCGGGCGGCGAGGCGTGCGTGACAAACGGCCTTTGTCTGCCGGAGACGGCGACCTCGAAAGCTGAAATGCAACCGAGGAAAAATTCGTCTTCCCTCCATTCCAGATGAGATTCCAGGCGTAGAGCACCACCCGTCCAAATAACGGTCGGACCGCACTGAGAAATGCCGATCATTTGTGGGAACGTTCATTGTTTATTAACACCCACCGACTTATACGATTTGATACTGAATAAACAGGTGGTAGGCCTCGTTGTGGTAGAAATCGTTCAAAAGAAACCCCAGTCATACCCTTGGGTCATACCAACCCTTCAAAGTAGAACACCTTTAATGGTCAATAAAAACAAGGTTGTTAATTAAATATTATGTTAAACCAACCACAAATTTTTTAACCACAACATATTATTGCTTATCTAAACAAGCTCCTAATTCCTCGCTGGCCTAAGGCC
Organism: Orius laevigatus; assembly: GCA_018703685.1. Lineage (NCBI taxonomy): Eukaryota > Metazoa > Arthropoda > Insecta > Hemiptera > Anthocoridae > Orius > Orius laevigatus. The sequence continues at coordinate 23,261 of JAGWEN010000162.1, forward strand.
TAAGGTTCTTAACTCGAAGGAATAGAGAAAATGGGGAAAATTATTGAGGGAGTTATTGGGGCTAGTTGGGGGCAGGGGCGGACTGGCCCGGGGGAACCCCCCCCCCCCGTGAAAACATAGAGGAGGCGCCCTCCAGGGTCAGTTTTTTTTTGTGTTTTTTTTTTTTTTTCGTTATTTTTGCTCAGTGGCTCACAAACTGGGGGGCGTAAGCTGTCCCCAGGGGGGTGTGGGAAAGCTCAAGATTTTGCAAATACATATCCCCTATAATTCGTCAAAAACCTCAAAATCAACATTTACAAAGCCAAATTTTGGTCGAAAAACCTCGAAATCAACATTTATGAAGCCTAATTTTCGTCAAAAAACCTCGAAATCAACATTTAAAAAGCCGAATTTTAATCAAAAACCTCAAAATCAACATTTGTAAAGCTTAATTTTGGTCAAAAAACCTCGAAATCAACATTTGTGAATCCTTATTTTCGTCCAAAAACCTCAAAATCAACATTTATGAAGCCTAATTCTGGTCAAAAAACCTCGAAATCAACATTTTAAAAGCTAAATTTTCCTCAAAAAAAAAAAAAAAAACCTCAAAATCAACATGATGCCTAACTTTCGTCCAAAAACCTCAAAATCAACACTCATAAAGCCAAATTTTCGTCAAAAACCTCGAAATAAACATTTATAATAGCCTAATTTTCGTCCAAAAACCTCAAAATCAACTTTAAATTGACAATTTCGTCAAAAACCTCAAAATCATGGTTGTAAGACCAATTTTTGTCAAAAAAATCTCAAAATCAACGTTTTAAGTGCAATTTCTTTTGTCAAAAAGCTCAAAATCAACATTTAAAGAGCCTAATTTTGGTCAAAAAAAACCTCGAAATCAAAATTTTTAATGCCTAATTTTCGTCCAAAAACCTCGACATCAACATTTAAAAAAAGCCAAATTTTCGTCAAAAACCTCAAAATCAACATTTTTAAAGCTTAATTTTGGTCAAAAAACCTCGAAATCAACATTAATGATGCCAAATTTTCGTCCAAAAACCTCAAAATCAACACTTATAGCCTAATTTTGTTCAAAAAAACCTCGAAATCAACATTTATGATGCCAAATTTTCGTCAAAAAACCTCGAAATCAACATTTATGATGCCTAATTTTCGTCAAAAAACCTCAAAATCAACTTTAAATTGACAATTTTTTGTCAAAAACCTCAAAATCATGATTATAAGAGCAAATATTTTTGTCAAAAAATCTCAAAATCTACGTTTTAAGTGCAATTTCTTTTGTCAAAAACATCAAAATCAACATTTTAAAACCCAAATTTCATCCAAAAACCTCAAAGTTAACATTCAAACTGGGGTAACTTGGGGGAGGGGGCAAAGGATTTAATTTGTTTAAAAGGGGGGGCGCACTGTGAAAAAGTTTGGGAACCTCTCTTTTTGCTGAATATATTTTTCTAAAAGCCAATTTTCTGTTAAAATTGGTGGGATGGTATATGGGGTTGAGTGGGGTACTGGGTTGGATTGAGGGGTATGGGGCTAGTCTGAGGGTATAGAGGCGCAGATTTGGAAGAACGAATCCCCGAAAACGATGGAGGTTTTGGGCGACTAGTTGGGGGATAGCTGGGGTATTAGGACTAAGCAATTGGGTGATAAATGGGGCTTATTATTGGCTAGTTGGGGCCAACAGGTAGGGATGTTCAGGAAGATACATGGGGAACCACGAAAGAAGTGATTGGGGAACTAGTTGGAGGTAATGGGATTGTCGAGAGGCCCCTTCCCTGGGCACACTGATTCCACACCTTAAACGACTAAAACTTTGAAATTTCAGCCAATTTAATCGAAAAATTAAATCGTTTGTTTGTTTAAGTATGTTTACATACCTTGCAGTGGGGAGAAACATGGAACCGTCGATAAACACCGATCCGGACAGGAGTATATACCAGCATGTCGATAATTCACCGGTGCTGTAACAGGAAAAAATAAATTAGTCTTAACACAAACAAAGATTTTTCTGGTTACACGAGATTAAAAAAATCGAAAACAACCGTTCCTTGCGATGAAACGGGTAAAATTGAAAATCTCAAAATATTTTAGGTTGCTATCAATCAATAGATGGGCAAGTAGATTCCATCTATTCTAGCATTGGAGAATTGGGAATAGGCTATAATTTGGCTTGACATGTTCAAAATATATACTCAATGAAAATTGTAGAACATGACCGCACATTCTGGTGGCGGGCATTCGAACTATAAACAGCTTCATCGCTTGTTTCAGAGAATGCGCTACATATAATTTCCAAGTTTGGCCGTTAGATGGCAGTAAAGTGAAAGAAGCTCAAGAATGTTGTTTATAAAACAGGTCCATAGGTACTGAATAATTAGCGAGGACACCTAAAAATAACTCCTATGAACTAAAATAGAAATTTTAATCAGAAAATAGATTTTCCATTGATTGCGTTTCTTTTTTCTTGGAGTAAATCTCTTAGTGATATTTCTGAAGTTTTGAAAAGCATCAGTTCCTGGGGTGACAAGAATTGACAAAAATCGGCCAAACTTTAAAAGTCAATAATTTCCTTAATTCTGAACCGATCTAAGGGATAAGTAGGCCGTTCGAAAGCTTATTTAGAGGGATATCCATGCCTGAATTTTTGAATGTGAGGTCAAAAATTAAGCTTTCAGTATCCAGGGGAATCTAAAAGTTTCGCAATCTCGTCCACGTAATTGACTGGAATAGTTGAATAGAGTTAAGCATAATAAACGATAGGGTCACGGAAAACCTGGAGCATTTTTTGCTTCCTTATGAATTATGATGTAGGCCACAGATTAAAATGTGATACATTAAGGTCACCAAGTTCTCACAATACACTAAACTTTGACCTCATCAAATGTGAGAGGAGAAAATAATGAAATATCGCACCACACATTGTTTGTCATTTGGTTTGTTTAATTGTTCGTTGTTTATTCTATAGCCAATGTCGTAAAATGGTAAATAAAGTGAATAATTCATGAGGAATTCCATACAAAATTTAGACGAATATTTTAAATTGAACTTACTAGTAGAGGACGTCGTTGGCCAAATGTCGTTCGTAACGTACACTTTTACAAAGAGACCTTAGAACGGAATCTCTGTAATGAGCGAGAGCTTCCAAGCCTTGTAAGCCATAATAGATTATCTGTAAATCCTGAAACGAAAAAGATAAGAGTTAATATATGCATTTTTATACAAAATGTGTAGAAAGGGCACAAACAATAGTTTTTGCTTTTTTTGTCATGGGGGGTGAAATTGACGGAAATGTTGTAAAAGTGAAGAAAAGCGAACAAAAACGTTATTCACGGTTCGAATGGTTTGAAGTAGACAAGGGATTTTTCGTGAAAACACTCCAGGGGAAAACGTAAAAAATGAAAACAAGAAAGTGATGAACTTTGTCAGTCAGAATGGAGGCTCGATGAGGACGTTATTGGCTCTAGAACCAATAGTCCAGTCAAACTAAGCCTGGGGGTGGAAAAAAAATAAGGTATTTTGTTTCTCTACGGAAATGTGTAGGGGTTGGTCCCCTGATTAACCACAAAAAAGTCCATATTTATTATATTTTCTACAAATATGACCTAATAAGATTTCTTGTAGGACCAAACGTATCTGAGCTACGAGGCGACAGGTCCTTTTGGAGTAAAAAATGTATTTTTGAAATTTACCCCCACCCCTACCTGTTGATTTTTTATTTATTCTCGATAGTTGATTTTTAATGGAAATTGAATTCTCTACAACGTTTACTTAGCATGATTTTTTGATTAGAAAACGCCTTCCTTGCTTTTTTCCTACTTTTCTAAAATCTTACTTTTTTTAGAGCAAAAACTCGAAAATCCCGCTTTTTTGTCACCTCGTAGCTCAGAAACCTTTGCTCCTACAAAAAATCTTAGTAAATCAAATCTGTAGAAAATTTTATAAGCTTTAATTTTGTTTTTTATAAATTTTTTTGACATTTCAATTTTTTTGAATGAAATTTGTTTTGAAATGTTTTGAAATTTACCCCCACCCCTGCCTATATATCGTTAATTGCTTTTTGAGAGTTGTTTTAAAAAGGTAATTAAATTCTCTACAACTTTTATTAAGTCCACTTTTTTGATTAGATGACGTCTTCTGTCCTTTAGAGGTCAACATAGAAAACCCCGGTTTTTAGCGACCTCGTAGCTCAGAAACGTTTGGTTCTACGAAAAAATCATAATGGCTCAAAATTATAGCAAATTTAATTATCTTTAATTTTGTACTAAAAATTATTTCGCCTACTATTTACGGTTTTCGAGATATTTGTGAAAAAACGAAAAAAACCACCTTAAAAACTCTCCTGACGCCATAGCGCACGGATTTCGTTAATGGACTTTTTTTTGGTAAATCGTGGGACCAACCCCTACACATTACCGTAGAAAAACAAAATACCTTATTTTTTTCTTTTATTTGGCCTTTTCGGGCTTAGTTTGACTGGACTACAAAGCTATCAGTCAGATCGAAACCAGAATAGGCTTATTTAAGGAGATTTAGCACAGACTATTTTTCAAGCTGCTCGTGGTATGCCAGAGAGTGTCCAGCCGATTATCTGGCATAATTTTGACCACATTGCAGCCGAAGCTGGGCTCCACTGGATGAACAGACTCTAAAGCACTCTAGGGTCTAGGAGAGTAAGGGAGGTGGAGGGAAGTTGGGGGCGTGTTTGGTCTTAGTGGTGAGGTCTGTAGAGCCCCGAATTCTTTAAAAAGTTATGAAATTCCTCCTCCATATGGTTGGAAGTACAATAAAAAAGACCTTCAAATGGTGCGAAGCACCGCCTATCACGAGTATCACGAGTTGAAAGAAAGAAAATAGTTTGCATGTCGAGATCAAAGGTAGAAAACAGAATCAAAAGACGTTTTATTGAAATAAGGCCAAAGAATCGATAACATTACGAATCTGAACACACAAACGCTTCATTTTATTAGTGATTACTTTAAAGTTTTAATTGGCCATTGATAGGCCACATTTCCAGGCCATGCTATACAGGGAATTTTGTTTAAAGTCACGTTGCATGTTGACAGTATGGGAGACTTGGATCAAAGATTTGAATAATCCTAGTTTAGAATAACCTTGACACTGAGGGAACTAAAAACGTTTTTCTTGCAAGAACCGTATAAGCTTCCATCAGAAGTTAGTACACCTCAAGAGAACTACTATTAGTGAAAGATTACATGCTTGGTTTTTATTTCCAGTGTACTTTAATGACCGGTCACATGGGAAACATGAAGAGAATCGTCCCATGTAACACCTTTCGCATTAAAATCCTCCACTTGTACGTTTTCAACCTCTCGTAACTCAGAGTAATCGATTTTTTGATTTATCGACGACATTTTAAGCGTAAACCGATGGCAAGGGTAGATCGAAAGGGGTTGCGTTTTGTAATTTATCCTTGGCTATTGTGACCGAGAAGCTGAACTATCGGTTGTTCATCTGAAGAGAAATCTTCTTTAGATTTGCAAGGGTTTCGACACTTCTGAACAGATGACGCTGAGGTAATTTAAAGAAGAATGTCTGGGCAACATCGCCTATCTCACGTCTGACGATTTTTGTAGTCGCTATGGCCGTTTTAGGGACTGAATTGAGTTAGACGAAGTTGTGCGCTAATAAAATTTAAATTCTTGTCCGGTAGAAGGTGTTGGCTGAAAGAACTCATTAGGATTCTTTTCAAAACCAAATGTTTGATGACCGATCCCTCTTCCTGAAACGGTCTGCTGGCTTTTAAAAAAGGGTCAACCCCGACTTTTTACCGATCGCGAACAACGGGGCGTTATGGATCAAACAAGAGGCCCTTCCGAATCTAGGAACGCGGTAGCGTTCCGCCCCGCCAAGCAAAATCCGTCCGAAAGTTCAAACGGTACCAAGTGTATGTTTACTGGACGTGACGAGATGCGATTTTCGGGTATCTGGATCTCGGCTTCCTGAGGAACGGTTTACTTGAAATTTTATAGAGACCTTCTCTAATACGATAATAGGAAGCCCTGAAAATTTCAAGTCGATCGGTTCACAGGGAGCTGAGATATAGAACTCTGAAAACCCGGTTTTCGGCCTTTACCATGTTTTTCTTCTCCTTCTTCTCCTTATTCAGTTAGCCAGGGCTACAGCCTCTACTTCTGCACCGATCGACTTGAAATTTTACAGGGACCTTCGTTTCAATTTTAGCCAGTGCCTTTTGAAAGATTTAACCCGATAGCTGGTCGCAAAAAAAAGTTATGACCAAAAAACTGAAATTTTAGGGCTACTGCGCAACTTTTACTGCGCACTCAAACATCGACCTTGAAAAACGCCAAACCAATAAAAAAATTCACTTTCCTAGGGCACTCGAAAAACACCTAAACCACCAAAATCACCAAAAACACCCAAACCACCCAAATCACCAAAACCACCCAAATCACCAAAAACACCCAAACCACCCAAATTACCAAAAACACCCAAATCACCCAAATTACCAAAAACCCCCAAATCACCAAAACCACCCAAATCACCAAAAACACCCAAACCACCAAAAACACCCAAATCACCAAAAACACCCAAACCACCCAAATTACCAAAAACACCCAAACCACCCAAATCACCAAAAACACCCAAACCACCCAAATTACCAAAAACACCCAAATCACCCAAATTACCAAAAACCCCCAAATCACCAAAACCACCCAAATCACCAAAAACACCCAAACCACCAAAAACACCCAAACCACCCAAATTACCAAAAACACCCAAATCACCAAAAACACCCAAACCACCCAAATTACCAAAAACACCCAAACCACCCAAATTACCAAAAACACCCAAATCACCAAAAACACCCAAACCACCCAAATTACCAAAAACACCCAAACCACCCAAATTACCAAAAACACCCAAACCACCCAAATTACCAAAAACACCCAAACCACCCAAATTACCAAAAACACCCAAATCACCAAAAACACCCAAACCACCCAAATCACCAAAAACACCCAAACCAACCAAATTACCAAAAACACCCAAACCAACCAAATTACCGAAAACCCCCAAATCACCAAAAACACCCACATCACCCAAATTACCAAAAACACCCAAATCACCAAAAACACCCAAACCACCCAAATCACCAAATACACCCAAAACCACCAAAAACACCCAAACCACCCAAATCACCAAAAACACCCAAACCACCCAAATCACCAAAAACACCCAAACCACCCAAACCACCAAAAACACCCAAACCACCCAAATCACCAAAAACACCCAAACCACCAAAAACACCCAAACCACCCAAATTACCAAAAACACCCAAATCACCAAAAACACCCAAACCACCCAAATCACCAAATACACCCAAACCACCCAAATCACCAAAAACACCCAAACCACCCAAACCACCAAAAACACCCAAACCACCCAAATCACCAAAAACACCCAAACCACCAAAAACACCCAAACCACCCAAACCACCAAAAACACCCAAACCACCAAAAACACCCAAACCACCCAAATCACCAAAAACACCCAAACCACCCAAATCACCAAAAACACCCAAACCACCAAAAACACCCAAACCACCCAAATTACCAAAAATACCCAAACCACCCAAATTACCAAAAACACCCAAATCACCAAAAACACCAAACCACCCAAATTACCAAAAACACCCAAATCACCAAAAACACCAAACCACCCAAATTACCAAAAACACCCAAATCACCAAAAACACCCAAACCACCCAAATGACCAAAAACACCCAAATCACAAAAAACACCCAAATTACCAAAAACACCCAAATCACCAAAAACACCAAACCACCCAAATCACCAAAAACACCCAAACCACCCAAATGACCAAAAACACCCAAACCACCCAAATGACCAAAAACACCCAAATCACCAAAAACACCCAAACCACCCAAATTTAAACAAAGATTTAACCCGCTGAAAGATTTAACGCATAGCTGAATCCAAAAAAATCAATTTCAGGTTGCTTGCAGCCACTTAGGCTTTTAGGTTGCCCATTGATATGGTGACGTAATCAATCAACTTGAAAGTTCAAATTGAAATCGAATTAAAATTTGAGATTATTGCCATAATTATAATGGTTCATCACCGCAAAAACATAAAATTAAGCCCAAGTTTTTAATTTCGAAAAAATTATTTTGTCGATGTTAGTTTGTTTTGTTTACTTTGATAACTATTCTTGCTTATGGACGTTCCAAGTCAACTACAATTTCAACTACAAAAAGATGTGATATCCGTACAAAAACCCTCCGTGTAAAAAACACCCCGCCTCGCAAAACTCCTTCTTCTTCAGCCGGAAAAAGATATGATATCAACTTTCCCGCCCGCCGATGTGCGAGAGGTCGGTATGATTTAGAGAAAGAGGAGAGATGAAGCGCCCTTGCTCCCATTTTCAAAGCTCCCCTTGGCGGCATCGCGAAATACTTTTTATCAGGGAAATCAGTTACCTCTGCACATAATGCATCTGTAGTAAGTCTTTCAGATTGATCGATAACATAATTCTTAAATTCAATTATCATGGTTTATGCAGGTTTCCTCCACTATTACTTTTTAAATACGATAACACCTGAATAGTGATTACTGAGCAAGGAGATGCTCCTGAGCATTTGCCATCCGTCTCCTAACTTAAGTTACCCAGAACTAACGTTAACGTTTTATTAAGTACACTTTTTTGATTAAATGACGTCTTCTGTCCTTTAGCGGTCAAAATAGAAACCCCCGTTTTTTTGCGACCTCGTAGCTCAGAAACGTTTAGTCCTAGAAAAAATCATATTAGCTCAAAATTATAGAAAATTTAATTATCTTTAATTTTGTACTAAAAATTATTTCACCTACGACAAACGGTTTTCGAGATATTGCAGAAAAAATCACTTTAAAGACGCTCTAGATTCCAATCCTCGGTTTCGGTAGAGGACTTTTTTGTGGTTAATCAGGTTGTTAAAAAAATAAGAACAATGTCGGGGAGAAAAAATCGTCTTCGATCAGATATCTCGATGACACTCTTCTGTGTTATAAAGTTGTATTTAATTTTAATAGCCTAAAATATGTAGGTAACTATTTTTTTTAACCGAGTATAAATTCAAAATTATAAAAAATAAAAAAAATAAAAATACCTAGCCTACTTTCCTACGGGAATCAGCTAAAAACAATTTTTGGAAATAAAAAAAAAAAAGTTGTAAATTGTAAAAACACTATGATGGAAGAAGAAAAAACGGGCCTTGGTTAGTTGGATTCAGAAACAATTATTTAGATGTCGAAATGCGATAAGAGGGTGAAACTGTGACCTTGAACGCCCTTCTCAGTTCTCTCTCACTCGCTCCCGGCAGCCCTCTCTCTCTCGAAACGAAACGAAAACTTATGGCCTATGGGTTGACACAGGGCTCGATTGGTTCCTTTTTCTTCCGACAGATTTCTTCCGAAAGGTTCTCACCGTAGCCGCTTGTAGCGTTTAACTGGACGAAAAATTTTTTTCGAACCCCCCCTTAACAGAAATTGCACTTACAAAGTTAGTACAAAAAGTGCAAAAGTTACAAATGTACAAAAAGTTAGTTGTTCAGCATATGAAACCTTCAAAACCAGTCGTGAAAAATTCAACTTACTGTTTTCCTCTTCCAATGATGTATTTTCATTCAATAGTTCCACAATCCTAACCAGTAATCACTGATCAAGGTATTTGCATAGCTACCCATCTAATGCACCCTGTAAACAAGTATTTCGCGATGCCGCCAAGGGGAGCTTTGAAAATGGGAGCAAGGGCGCTTCATCTCTCCTCTTTCTCTAAATCATACCGACCTCTCGCACATCGGCGGGCGGGAAAGTTGATATCATATCTTTTTCCGGCTGAAGAAGAAGGAGTTTTGCGAGGCGGGGTGTTTTTTACACGGAGGGTTTTTGTACGGATTAAGGTTATCGCGATTAAGCACGAAGCTGAAAAAAACGAAAAGGGCGATATTTGAACAAAAATGATTTTAATATCGCGAACGTTAATAAAACAAGGCCGTAATTAACGAAGAGTCGACGGGAGGGCATAAATCGTAAGAATTACTTATCGGGACAATACACCATTAAATCTGAAGGCATTAATCACTAAGTCGAAACTGATAAAATTGACATTCAAAAACTTCTATAATGGCGAATCCAATATGAACCATCAAGTACTAACCAAAACGAAGTAAAAGCTAAGGACTGGTATACAGGGGACTTGAGGTGAATGCATGCTATATGGCACGGTGTGTGCTGAGTTTAAGGTATACCACTTATTTGGCAAGGACGGAGTGGTGGGGTGTGCAGGGTGCTAGGGGAATCATGGAAAAAAATCTGTTCGCTGGTCCGGTTTTTACCTCCTTATACACCAAAATTTCCTTTTTTCCCCTCCACATGAAGTTTGAACTTAAGCCCATCCTAATTGAACTCCTAATCCAATGAAAAAGAGACTTAAAAACCCTAACCATTAAAGAAGAGGCTCAAACACCCCAAATACAAATAAAAAGATGCGTAAAAACCTCTAATCTAATGAAAAAGATGCTCATGGGACATGCTGCATGTAATGGCATGTAGGATGCTCTGGCTACCTTGATGGGGAAGAGCAAGCGCCATACAAGTAGAATAGTCGGTTAATGACACAAGCACCTACGCCATAATCCTTGTTCGCCATTTTTTTATCAGGAAAAATGCTTTGCCACGAGTAATTAAAGTTGCTAAGATTACTCAGATAAGGATCAAAAGGTTTTTCAGTCTAGAAAGTCATTTTCACAATTCAAAACGAGTTGTTTTTACGTAATTTTAGACTAAACTAACAGGTAACACCAATCAAGGGTATCAAAAGGGAATCACGTAGGCCATTACAGAGGGGCTATTTGCTCCCTAGTTTAATTGCGACGGAAAACCCAGGAAGGAACTAATTCACGGGAGCATCATTCATCCTCGGAGGCGTCATGAAACCTTCGGAATACCCATGGAAATTTATCAACGTCACGTACGCTAGGAAAATGTATAGATTATTGTCGTCAACGTCAAAATTTTTTGACGAAGTGCCCATTGAATTGCAAATACATAATACCCATTTCAACTAATTTAAGAAGTTTCAAGATCTAAAATTGGATGTCGTCGCGATTTTTTCCCCTCTCAAATGCAAACTCAGCGATATTAGAGATGTCCTCGACAATATGGAAAAAAAGGAAGCCTGGCGTCTTACCAACAGTACAGACAGATAAATTTTTCGTGATTTCGATCGAGTTTTCTCTAAAATGAGCTAATTATGAGGCTTTTGGATATTTGAAAAGCACACCTCATTAACGTTGAATGCGTGACTGACTAACGAAAACGGGGTAGGAAGAAATATTCATTAAAAAACGCGATTTTTTAGTTTTTAAAAGGCTTCCCTTGAGCGCTCTAAAGCTTGATGAGGCCCTTTACAGTCAGCGTTCTAAATATTCATTATTCATAAATATGGGGCATTCTTGAAATAAAAGAAAGCAAAAACAGAAGGCACCGGAAAGGCAATTTTAAACGGTAGGTCGGGCTCTGAATCTTCATTTGACAGGAATCTGATTTAGTGGCAAAAAAAAAGCGACCCAATCTTCGGGAGGAGTTTAAAAAACCAACCCTGTCAAACCGTAAATTCAAGTAAACTCAAATAGGATTTTTTTTTCTCTTATTTAACCTTTTTTCCAGTGAAAAAGGGGTCTTATCACAAGGGGGTTCAAACAAATGAGACCAACTAGTCCAAACAAGCTAAAGATGGGTCCAAACCAGTCAAAAAGAGAACCAACTGAGCCAAAAAGGTCCAAACCAGTCAAAGGGGGATCCAAACGGGCGACGTCTAATCGAGCCCAAATCACTTTTATCCAAATGAGCCCAATGTGAAATGAGCAAACCCCTATCATAAGCCCTCCGTGAGATATACCAAAAGAGCCCACGATTGAGGCTTACCAACTGAGCCCATAGGTTATTTACCTATAAAAGTTCAAGATGATAATATGTACCATGTTTCAAGATGAATAAAAAAAAAAAGCCTCGAGAAGCAGCGGATTTCCTTTGGAAAGGCCTTCCCTAAGCCTATCTTTGATGTCCTAATTATCCCCCCCCCCGTCAAAGTAAAATAAAATGGGTCTCTGAGCCCGGAGACTCCGTCGTTCATGAGCAGCTCCTATGATCAATTTCGACCATCTCTTGCTGTTATTTCCTAAGACCACGAAATTCCATTTAAGTCCCTCAGGAGAGTCTCAGAACAGCTTAGGCGATTTCAACTGTTTTCTACTATGGTCCTCGGGCCATAATATATTTCCGTCACCATTCCCGACCATCTCTTGCTGTTATTTCCTAAGACCACGAAATTCCATTTAAGTCCCTCAGGAGAGTCTCAGAACAGCTTAGGCGATTTCAACTGTTTTCTACTATGGTCCTCGGGCCATAATATATTTCCGTCACCATTCCCAACCATCTCAAACATTCTGGTATCAAAGAAATCACGAAATTCCATTTAGGCCCCTTAGCATGGGTCCCAGAACATCTTCCGTGATTTGAACCCTTCTTAATACGATCTGCGGATCATCAGACATTCCCATCACGATTTTCAACCATATCAAACCTTAAGTATAAGGTAAGGTGGGCTCATTTCACATTTCCAAACATCTCGGCTTATCAGTGCGGTCGGTGGAAAGGGCTCAATATCTGGACATCTGGTAATCCCCATCCCTGTTGGGCTCTTTTGGTATGGATTTGGGCTCGATTAGAGCCTGCCCATCCAAACAGGCAAAAGGGGTCCAAACCAGTGAAAAAGGTGTCCAAACCAGCCAAAAAGTGGATCAAACTGGTCAAAAATGGGTCCAAACCAGTCAATAAGGAGTCCAAAAAAGTCAATAAGGAGTCCAAAAAAGTCAATAAGGAGTCCATAAAAGTCAAAAGGAGTCCAAACCAGTCAAAAGGTGGTCCACACAAGTCAAGAGGTGGTCCAAACAAGTCAAAAGGTGGTCCAAACAAGTCAAAAGGGGTCCAAACCAGTCAAAAGGGGTCCAAACCAGTCAAAAGGGGGTCCAAACCAGTCAAAAGGGCGTCCAAACCAGTCAAAAGGGGTCCAACAAGTCAAAAGGGGGTCCAAACCAGTCAAAAGGGGGTCCAAACCAGTCAAAAGGGGGTCCAAACCAGTCAAAAGGTGTCCAAACCAGTCAAAAGGGGTCCAAACCAGTCAAAAGGGGTCCAAACCAGTCAAAAGGTGTCCAAACCAGTCAAAAGGGGTCCAAACCAGTCAAAAGGGCGTCCAAACCAGTCAAAAGGGCGTCCAAACCAGTCAAAAGGTGTCCAAACAAGACAAAAGGGATCCAAACCGGTCAAAAGGTGTCCAAACCAGTCAAAAGGGGTCCAAACCAGTCAAAAGAGTGTCCGAACCAGTCAAAAGAGTGTCCGAACCAGCCAAAAAGTGGTCCAAACCAGTCAATAATTGCACCAAACCAGTCAAAAAGGGGTCCAAACCAGTCAAAAAGGGGTCCAAACCAGTCAATAAGGAGTCCATACCAGTCAAAAGGGGTCCAAACCAGCCAAAAAGTTGTCCAAACCAGTCCATAATTGCACCAAACCAGTCAAAAAGGGGTCCAAACCAGTCAATAAGGAGTCCATACCAGTCAAAGAGGGGTCCAAACCAGTCAAAAAGGGGACCAAACCAGTCAAAGGGGGATCCAAACTAATCTAAAAGGCCTATAAACCACTCGAAAAGGGAAATACATTGTGACCCGAAAAAAGTGACATGAATCTTAAAAAGTAGTGACTCAATGGCAACTCTTCGGTTATTCAATATGTACGTCCATAGCTTCTATTTTGTTCTAAACTGATCTTCAAAAAAATAAACACGATGGAAATCCTTAAGGATAAGTTAATGATAATTGATAAGAAACAAAAAAAACCATGGGTCGACAAGTGAGGTTCGGTTATGTTGACCGGTTATTTGCATAAGGTTAACGGGCTAGGGAGGGTGAGAAAGGCGTCTTAGATGAAAAGGAGGCCTACACGCTTCACAAGAACCACCCTCATCAAAAGCAACGCGTTTATAGGGGTGGCTCCACGTGTCGTATACTTTACGACTCTCCACCCTCTAAAAAACTTCTCAACTTTTTTAGCGGATTTTCGTAGGAAAGAGGCTATTGCGGTGGTCGAGGAGGTTCCCAGGCCAAGTTCCGGAATTTTCGAATGACCTACTGTGATTATTTACGTAATTGTTACCGAGGCGTGGGTCGCAATGGGAAAAGAATGCAGGCGCAACCTGTTCATGAAAATGGGGACATGGGGGATCCAGCGAAGATTTTAACTTGACCTTCCATTTGAGAACGCCCCGACGATTTTTCTTCGAATAAACTCTTCCCCGGCAAATGGAGCGGATCAAAAATTCAACAAAGAGAATACGTGAACTTTTATCGACTAAGGAAATTCCTTTTTTAGCCTCTTCAAAATTAAATGAGGAAGTTAAAATCATGAAAGTGTACCTTCAATTTTATGAGTAGGAGAAAAAGAGGAAGTTTTTCCATGAGGTGATAGGCCTTGTTCTAGTTCCTTTTATAAAAAGCTTTACGCGTTCTGACCTTGTATAGAGAATCTCTTTTCACTCGAGGAATTTCCATATCGAAAATTAAGAAAAGAAACAATGCAGAATCTCTTGAACGCTCTGGTTCTTTCCCTACCGTTGACAACAAGGATTCACCGTAATAACGACCTTTTTTGTCTTCCAACTTTAATTCTGAGCTCACCACTTTGACATGAGCATGCCCCAGATTTCTTTGTTTTTGAAACATTAAAAATTAGTTCCCATTGAAAGCCTAGGAAATTACTACTTTTTTCCAATATCGCCCTCATAGGCTTCCTATAATTTATTCGAAAGGAGGTTAACTATCACGTTGTTCGTCTCCTCCATCAAAAAGATTATTTCCGAAAATGGCCCACTGTAGGCCAAGGGCGGATGAAAAATTTGCGATTAACCTAATGGGAAAGGAAGAGACCGTGGGCGTTTCCCTTCGGATTTATCACGCAAAGCGGAGGGGAAAAAATTGGGAAAAAGTTTTCCGAAATTGTTTATATTCAAATGAAGCTTTTTGAGGAGATCAATAACTTAGGAAAGACGTTGAGGACCTGTGAGGGCTAGTTGTGGGAATGTGGGGCCAGGGGGTGGAGGATAGCTGGGGTATGGGGAAGAATGGGGGCTAGTTGGGGTTTGTGGAGGTAATTATGGTCAGTTGGGAGTAACGGGGAGAGTTAATTGGCGATAAATGGAGTGATCAAGGAGGAAGACACTGAGGGTTAGGCGAGACTTGTTGGGCGATTGGGGTAAGTTTGGAGGGAGGGATGGGAATAGGTAATGGAATGAGTTAGGGATAAATGAGGGGAAATTGGGGGTTGGAGGGACTAGTTAGGGGGATTAGAATCAGCTCTAACTAGAAAACTAGAATATAATAGAATAGTAACTAGAAAACGTAGAATTTTTTTTTTTTTTTTTTCAGGGGAAGGTCCAGACTTTTAAAGCAAACGGAAAACAAACGCGTGGGCCGCACTCAAAATGCCAAATATCCACCAACCTACTTCCTTCATAACTTTTTTCCTTCTATTTTCCAGCAAAATGGCTCAAGTACACACCTAAAAAAGACCCTTGCGTTTATTTTTATCAGATCGATTTCTTTCCGGGAGTTTATTGATTTTTTTGACATTGACCCTTTCGCTAAGACTGTTGAACCTGACAGAGGCCAGTGAAAGATAAAACCAAAATTAATTCTTTTAAATATTACGAAATAGTTTCAAAAAAGAAAGGATGGCGGAAGTTTTTTCATATCTAAATGCTCCGCTATGCCTTTAAAAATCTATTCAATCATTTCCGTATTGTAACAAATTTCGAACCTTTAGAGCGTTAACTTTCACTGAATTAATTTACATGTCTGACCGACCATTGTTTTCGGGTTATTTTTAATAAGATCGTTTCATAAATTTTTACACTAATGATTATGTACTAGGATGGACAAACCTAATGTTGGTTTTAAAGGTATTAAAATAACAAATAAAGCATATCTCTGTCTCTTGAGTGACTTATTCCAAATTAGTTTGCTGAGGGTCCATTTGGCAGCCAGTGTTGCCATATCAAGCAATATATCAATTGGGCGTCTTTGAGTAGTTACACCTCGATAAAAGTGACGTGGGAAGACCCCTAACTGGGAATACCTCTGGCAAGATGCTCGAATTACTCGGCATGGTAAGTAAAAATACACCGAAAGAAAAAAGAAACGCCACATGTCATCCTCAAATGCCCTCGCACACCTGAATAAGAACGATCATGAACAAAATAAAAACGAACTAAATATAATCCATTAACAAAGAAAGCTAGAAATAGGTTAAGGGCTCATGAGACTTTCTAAGTACTTATAATTTGTTATTTTACTGATGAGTCCAAGGGCGT